>CABFWB010000970.1:54169-74973 GCA_902151455.1 Timema bartmani
GTGAAAGATGAACTTCTGACATAAAGTTGGAATTCATGCTGTCAGTTTCACTTGAGTTGGAGCAATTTCTCACCGAATATCAGAGCAATCAAACTCTATTGCCATTTATGTTTGCAGATCTAAATAAACTACTTGAGCACTTGATGAACAGAATTATAAAATGTGATGTAATTAATCCAGCAAATACTTCCAAAAAATTGTTAGTCGTTGATTTAAAGAAACAATCCAACATGAAATCACTCCCTACTGTAGATATTGGGTTTGCAGCATCAGCAGCTTTGAAAGGAATTAAAGACATCAAAATACTTCAGTTCAGAGGAGATTGTCAAAAATTCCTAGTTTAGCTCTGCAACAAACTCTTACATAAGTGTCCTCTCTTCTACAAAATTGTCAAGGGTGCTAGTTGTCTCTCTCCTGCAGTCATACTTAAACCCATCTGTTAGGACCTATAGGATAACTTCTGCATTAGAAGTCTTACTAGACAAGAAACAACTATCTAGTGTGCAAGCTGATGTTCTAAAATTAGACTACTTGGACTTTGTATCAAAGCAAGAAGTTATTGACTACCTTAAACAATTCACTTCAAGTTATGACCAGCTTTATACTTTCTTCATGAATATTTTTATAGAGTAAATGCATCCCAGGAACTACAATATTTCACTAAAAAAAATTCTTGTTCTTTTTCATAGCAATGGAGCCGTTGAGCGAAGTTTTTCTGTGAATAAAGAATGTCTGGTTGAAAACCTACATGAGGACAGCCTTATTGCTCAACATATAGCTTATGATGCAGTCACTGCAGCTGGGGGCTTTCTAAATATGACACTTTCAAAAATGATGATTCATGCTGTGAGGAATGCATCAGGAATAAGGAAAGAAGTGCTTGAAAATAAGAAAAAGATTGAAGTAGACTTAAGTCAAAAAATAAAAACAGCGTATGAAGAAATAAGAAAATTAGAAGGGAAAGAAGAACAATTTTGCAGAAAGCAAAGGAAGAGGCACAAGTATTAGAACATGAAATGCAAAAATTGAAAAAGTTTTGTGGTTTAATGAATTTTTAATTTTGTCTACATTATAAAAAAAAATGGTTTTTGGGTTTTATCATCTTAATTTTATAATATTAGGTAACTGCAATTATCTTTATTTCCAAGTAATTTTTACCAACATAATATTTGTCAAGGGGTGGTGGGGATAGTAGTTAGTTTTTGTGGTAGATTTAACTCCCTGGCTGTAATAATTCTTTGAAGTTGCGCCACCAAGGCTGATTACTTGTACCTCTAAAGTTCTATGAGTGAGGTGAATTACCTACCAATTTTGCCAGGAGAGGTATTTTCACATACCTTCCACGGTTCTTTTACATACCACATGGAACCGACGGCGTTACTTCCCCTCCTAATGATGTTGAGCTATGATATTTTCTCACTTAAGAAAAAGCCTTCAGCCTCTGTTGGGTTCGAAACCACAAACATCGGGTCCTGAGGTGAGCACTTTACCCCAAGACCACCAAGGTTGACGGTGGTATAGGTCATTCAAAAAATTTAGTGTGTGCGTGCATGCACGCGCGCACATGTATTAAAGATGGATCGGATCCACCTTTTCTCAAATCTGAAACCTCATTTTGCCATTAAATCCCCAATTAAAATTTGAATTTTAAAAAATATTGTAAGCATAAGTGTTTCACTTTCCCAATAACTAGGATTTTTTCCTTCACTTCTGATTTTGTTTATATTAAATGATAAATTAATGATCTGGAGTTTTGTTGTTAGGTTTTCCTATAATCATTTGGTTTTTTACCACAAAAAACTATTTAACTATTTTAATACCTCAAAAAAATAACTCAAAATTAGTACCTTTTTAGAAAAAACAATTGATTTGAGTCTTGAATCCATGAATATTCCTTGTAGGTTCTAGGGCCCATCCTTACTATGTACTAGAATATATGCGTCAAAACACTTGATTGTTGATGTAAAAATGTTTAACTGTGACAGACCTAGGTATACCCTAACTTTCTATCATTTTATGATTTTGAAATAGGGATTGTTTGTCTGAATACCTTTCATATATACTGGATCTCTTAAAAATATACTGGAAATATACTGGAATTTCAAAACTATAGTCAGGTAGACACCCAGATTTAGTCAGGAGATGTGAAAGTATCATGCGTTTGGTCTAGAGATATAATAGTAACATGCATTTAGTCTAGAGATACATTAGTACCATGGATTTAGTCTAGAGATGTGAAAGTACCATGCATTTAGTCTCGATATATGATAGTATCATGTGTTTAGTCTAAAGATGTGATAGTACTATGCATTTAGTCTAGAGATGTGATAGTACCATGCACTAAGTCCAGATATGTAATACTACCATGCATTTAGTCTAGAGATGTGAAAGTACCATGCATTTAGTCTCGATATGTGATAGTATCATGTGTTTAGTCTAAAGATGTGATAGTACTATGCATTTAATCTAGAGATGTGATAGTACCATGCACTAAGTCCAGATATGTAATACTACCATGCATTTAGTCTAGAGATGTGAAAGTACCATGCATTTAGTTTAGAGATGTGATAGTACCATTTGTTTAGTTTAGAGATGTGATAGTACCATGTGTTTAGTTTAGAGATGTGAAAGTACTATGCATTTAGTCTAGAGATGTGATAGTACCATGCACTTAGTCCAGATATGTAATACTACCATACATTTAGTCTAGAGATGTGAAAGTATCATGCATTTAGTCTAGAGGTGTGATAGTACCATGCGTTTGGTCTAGAGATGTGATAGTACCATGCGTTTAGTCTAGAGATGTGATAGTACCATGCGTTTAGTCTAGAGATGTGATAGTACCATGCGTTTAGTCTAGAGATGTGAAAGTACCATGCATTTAGTCTAGAGATGTGATAGTACCATGCGTTTGGTCTAGAGATGTGATAGTACCATGCGTTTAGTCTAGAGATGTGATAGTACCATGCATTTAGTCTAGAGATGTGATAGTACCATGCATTTAGTCTAGAGATGTGATAGTACCATGCATTTAGTTTAGAAATGAGAATGCCATGCTTTTAGTCAAGAGATGCAATAATATTATGCATTTAGTCAAGTGATTCATGCATTTCTTACAAGTATGTTTTATTATTAGTTATATTGTAATTACTCATTAGGTTTCTTTTTTTAAATACAGGTTTTTCTGTCAGAATAATTGCACAACTGTTTTAAAATCCATTGATATTAAATAATTAACATAACATTTAGAAATGTTTCACGATTGTTCTATTCACTATAAATTTTACACTCGTTATATTTATAACAGTTAAGGGTGTTACATGGGGAGGCTGTTTTATGCGTTTGGAAATCCCGCATTTTTGAAAAAGTGGTTTTATATTTTTAAATTTAGTTTTCACCAAAATTTAGGCAAAGGCTATCAACAGGTCCCTATCTAGCTATAAAGTTTAAATTTTAAGTTTTGGATGAAAACAAAAATTCAACTACACTTGACACCAATACCTTTACTTCTGAGATTAAAATAAAATGGTAGAGACCTAGAACTAGCCTTCCTCTATCAAATAAAGTCATTTTTTGATAGGGTCACAACAGAACAATTTGAAGCAAGTGCGGGATTGTTTTTTAAGGTTTTATTTACTGTACCAGACATTAAAAAAAACACTTTAGACTTAAGGTTTAAACTCTTTAACTGGTCAAAACTTACGCCTAAATTTTCTTGAAAACCATTTTAAGAAATATCAAACCACTTCGTAAATAATCCAGAATTTCGAAACGGCTGCAATGCTTTCAGTGCTCCCCCATGTAATACCCTTAAGAGTAAGGATTAAAGAGGACTTGGCAGGAATTTGCCAGCACTTAGGACCATTCTTTATAATCTAAGGTAGAGTAGCTGTAACTAAAGTTAGTTTCCATATTCATGTACGAGATTTACCAACCCTTTGCAATTTAATTTCTTTAAAGCAGCAGCATAAAACTGACTATGAGTCATTGGTAGCTTTGATTCAATGATTATCTAGGAGCCAATGAATCCACTTGTCTTCAAAAACACAACCTTAAGCTAAGAGTGGAGTATAACATGGAGCATAGGACGATACCTAGATAGCCGCGTAATACAGCATAAGCCAAAGGTTTTGGTTTAAATTCCTTTGTCCCGGAGTCATTTTTCAACTATATTTAATTCAAGTGGGAACACTCTCTAGGTTGAAGTGTAAAATAAATTATATACATTTCTACCCATTTATAATTAAGAATTCTGAAACTGGATATCTTGTTCTATCATCAAAGTACTGGTTTTTCCCTCGTGGCCAAGAACATTTTAGTTATTGTCTTCAATAATGGCCAAAACATCTGTGGGTTCCAGAGGATGTGTGTTCAAATCATACTCAAAGGCTTCACATCGAGACATTAATAAGAAACAGTACATGTTGCTCAAAATCCTCTATAATCTAGCATTCCCAGGTTCAAAAAAAAGTTAAAACTTACCCATCTGTATTGTTTTTTTGTTTTTTTGTTTTTTCTTATCCCCAGGACATATTGTTACTACCATTATGACACAGAACATCAGTTTGACACTCCTGAACAAGAACTGTATCATTTTTTGGAGCGGACCCAGCAGCCCAAGTGGCATTGGAAGTCAAAACGAACAGTCACGCCCCCAGAACATGTCACTCAGTGTGAGTACAATATTCATATACACAGTTTAGTAATATTAAGCTTAAACTTAAGGATACTACTACTACGTAATAGTACAGTAAAATCTAAATTATTTGTGTCCAGGTTATCCGCTATACAGCTTAATCATTTATTTTTTTTGTAGCTTACAAGTAAAATTGCTAGGTTTTTAAGTTACTGTTGACCTTGTTGTATGGAGCCTAAAAACATACTTTACTTAGTAAATAAAGGGATATTGATTGGTCTATAACTTGCTGCAGACTGGAGGAGGAAATTAAATGTTTTTAAATAAGACTATCCCTGTTTTTAAAATCTATCCGAAACTCCTTTTATTAAACCGTGTATTTAAGAGTATACTGTACTTTTAAATTGAGGTAAAAGAGGTAAAATAATATGTAACTATTTCACATTTATAATATCCCAAACAAAAAGTAGGTATCAATTTACAAAACTAGGTATGTTTTAACACATACGGTAGATATAATTTCTTGCAATAAATAATATTATGTTGGTGAAAAATCAATCATAGAAAAAAAGAGCTTTGTAAAAGTAATTTGAAAATATTAAAAATAAAATAGTATTGCATATATAAATATTTTATGACTTATGAGTTCTTATTATGAAACAATTTTTTTTGCTAAAAACGCCTAATTTTTATTTAGAGTAAACTGTGAATGGCAGACTATTTGTCCTGAAAGCCAGCAGTCTTACCTTGAATAAATTTCACTATGGTCCTATTTTAAAAGTGAAAACAGAGTCGAACTAAGAAAAGTAAGCTTGTCACTTTTAAGCTCAGTTATGGGTTCATTTTAAATTACAGATTATTCTCGATATGGAGAGTTGCACTTAGGTGTTTGCCAACTTATTGAATAAGATACCATGTTCAGACCCAGGGGAAAATTATTTAAGGTTTATATACTAACTTTGATAAAAAAAAGTTAGTTTAGTTTTTATGAAATGGTTTAAGAGTGTGAGAAAAATAATAACTTTCAAGGATCTTTATTTAATATCGAAGGATAGTCACTAACAACAGAATATGGAGAGACCATAAATATAATGAATAAGTATTTTAGACTGAAAGATGTGTGCATTATTGCCAACACCAATATTGACTCAGCAAAGTTGAACTGATTTAAGATCGAGCAAATTATAAAAATGTATGGCTACTACAGTAGCTTAACCGGGGTAGAGGGGGGGTTTGGGGATTTAAACCTCCCCCTCCTATTGATTTGAAAAAATAAAACAAACCTATACAAATTTATTTTTAAAACCTGCCCGTTATTAATAACCACTCAAATGATTCATAAAATAATGCGGCATTGTTCATTGTTTTAGTAGGGTAAAAAAAATATAAATAATTTGGAAAGAGACTGATGCATCATCAGACTAAATTCAGAATTCAGACTAAATTAATGTTGTAACTAGACACTGCCCTTAAGTTAGTTTGCTGTTAAGCCAAACAATGTTTCTTTTGTGTTCTACAATAAAACAAAATTGTTTTTAAATGCTCTTGTATTGTGTTAGTCTAATCCTGTTTCAGGGTTTTAGTTTTTACTAATTGTCAAGCCTAATGATTATTTATTATAATCGTAAATCGTCACTTAAGCACTTAAAATTGAACCAGTACAATAGTGGGCCGCCGACAGTGAACAGTATGGCACAGGCATGTTGTTTTTAAGGTTTTGAAGATAAATTTTGGAGGTATTTCTTTTATATCATTTAGCTGTTATGACATACTACATTATTCCAAAAATTTTACTTATAAATCAAAGAGTGCAACTAAAATTTGCTGACTGTAAAATGCTTAATAATTTTATCAATTTATCAATATATACGGCAAAAATTATTTCATGTATCACGGTTTTTATAACTTAAAAATTCAAAAATTTCCCAGGAGAAGGACTTTTAGTCCCCTCCCTCCTTTTTACTATTGTAGAGTCCATACCTCTTAGGGCTGACTCCCCCTCCCCCATTCATTAATCCTAGTTACGCCTATGGCCTACTATAACACTCAACACAGTAATCTGACATCTTAACAAAGTTGGTAGCATACTAGCATGTCTTCCTACCGAGTTAGAGGTCCTGGATTCAATTCCCACCATGTTTGTGAATCTAACATTGATGAATGGTCGTCCAAAATAATGGGTTGTGCATTAAGTGTTCTAGCATTAAGTTAGTTTGTAAGTCATGTGCTAGTATAACCAGTTGGTTCAGAAAGTGAATGTTAAATTACTTTTATTAAATAAACACTCACCATTTTATTGAAAATTTTAGGTTTACCAATAGCTTTACAAATAATTCTGTGATTATAATTTTAATTAAAAACATTGGTTTTATCAAAATTAAAAAAAAAAAAACAATAGTTGAAGTTATTTTTTATATTTCTAGCTAGAAGTATATTTATAATAATATATTTATAAAACTAATTGGAGGTGGCTTTTTATCTTAGAATTGATATTTGCCACAGCTATATGGATTAGTTATAAAATCTTATATAAGTTAACTGTATAAACTTCCTCAGGACATTTTTACACACTAAAAAAAAATAACGAAGTTATACTTATGTAATTTCACATAACTATTAATTTTGAGGTTGTTTATGAATAAAAATGAAATTAGGTATTTTAGAGCAATACTTATATTTGGTATTACTATTATTGTATTTTATAAAAAAAAAGCTCTCCTAGTGTGTCCATCTCTATGGTAAGTAGACAACTACACATGTCCTATATCAGGTGTGTCAAATTAATTTGATCATAAGGCCCGCATTGAAAACTAAAAATACTAAGGGGGCTGAATTAAAGAAAAGTCTTAATCATAAGTAAATAAAACTCTTTTTACTACCTTATTTTTATAAAAAAAATTATTTTATTTTTGGTCATATAAAATATTAGGACTCACTCTTTATTTTTCCCCAAAAATTTGAAACCTTTTATTAGCAGCAATGGTTTTAATGTTGGGCTTTACATTTATTGCTGAAGTCACTTTCATAATTGATGACAAAAGAGTATCTATAAGCCATACTCTCTCGGGTGTTTTGTTCCTTTTCCTAAGTGAAAATAACTTTTCCCGCACACATGTGATGACAAACATCACACATATTTGCAGCGCAAATTCAACAATTTTCGGAAATTTATCCTAAGAGAGAAAAATAAAATTTGTTACACCAATCGCACAAAAATTTTGTTTGAGTATTGAGTCAGTCAATTCCATTTGAAATCTTCATCGGCCTTTTACATATCAAAGGTAAATAGTCCCATGAACATCGCAAATTTAAGCTCATAGTTTATAAAACCATGGAATCTTTTCTTGAATTCATAAATCAAGTCTTAAATTTTTTGTGAGTAGTCACTAATAGATAGTCGTGATTCATTTTGTTGGAATATGGATTCAAATTTTTAAAATGCACCAGATTATAACTTTTAAGTTGACATTTTCACAGCCAAAGTTTGGTTTGAAAAGCTTTCACACTATTATAAATAAATGTTATAAGTTTATTTTTTCCATGAAGATTAAAGTTTAATTAGTTTAAATATTTTGTCATATTGACCATAAATGCCAGATATTTTTGCACTAGTCTTTCTACTTAACAAAAAATGTCTTCACCAGTAGTGGTTCCATGTATGGGAATTAATTCTAAAAGTTCTTCAGTAATAACAAAATTTGAGTCACAACTTCGGCTAAATACTGCAAGTTGCGAGACATAATTGGAATCTGAGCTTTCATCCATAGCAATGGAGAAAGTTTCAAAATGTTTAGAAATGTAAAAAAATTGACTCCTCAAATCATTTTCAATGTCATCTATGCATTCAGTTTGGTACTGTGTTTCGTGTGAGACTAATACTTTGGAAATCTTTTACCTTATAAAGGACACATACTCATTGCAGTTTCAATCAAGCATTCTTTTATAAAGCACCCACCTCCAAAATGTTTTGAATTTGATAAAATCAACTGTGACAGCTGGCTTTCACTGGTATCTCATTTACTTTACTTACGCCTACAAATTGAAAAATATTTTGTTGTTTTTTAAGACCTAGTTTCAACTTGTTCAATTTTCTTTTTTCATTTTTCCAACAAATAAATCATACTTTTCCTTGTGAATACTATAATAACGATTAATAGTATACTCTTTACAAACACTATTGTTTGTTTATATTTGAGACAAACAATGTTTTTATTTATTTGGTGAACAAAATGTGTCAGCTCACATTTTTTCTGACACACACAACCTTCCTCTTTGAATTTTTGTCTTAAAGGTTTTGAAAATACATTTTTAGGGGCACACTATTTGAAGCATTATTAACGAGTAACCCTTTACAAAATCTAATAAAATATATTTCAATTTGAATACACTCAAACAACGTTTATGTTACCACTTATTTATATTTCACCAAATACACTTAGAAGAAATCTCACGACCAGATACTATGGCAGCCGAACGAGACTGATTTCACTATATTTGTTATCTCTTAACTCCAATGTAGGAAACTGCCAACGAAAACAAACGTTTTCTTTTTTGTGTCAGCTCGTTTTCTGCAGTGATGTTATCACTTAGGTTTCTCGGAAGGGGGACAAAATGTATCATTTCACTGCTTGCTGGTGCCACCTGCTATCTCTTTCTTTAACTCTTTATACTCAATGACACCCTACAGTCACGTTTATTAAAAAAAAGAGTAAAGCCAAATTGAATGTTGGTTCATTATAAGCTCTACTGGCCACAAAGAATTATAGATCACATTGAATGTTGTTTTGTTATAAGCTCCACGGACTAAACAAAATCATAGATTGGGCCACAAGTTTGACATGCCTGTCTTCTATTTTGATTGATCATTTGTCTCCTTTTAAACATCAATATTTTGTTTCTCATAGATTTCTCTTTACACTCATATCAATGTTCTCTCGATGCTAACTTTATTCATAGCTTCATGAAAATAATGCATTTATGTTTTAACTTAAGTGTCCAAATTTTTAATGACCAACCATTGTGTGAAAGCTAGACAACATTATATAATGAAAGCATAAAACAATGTTGAATATCTTGAGACCCACAATGAATCTTTAATATACACACTATAAGAGTAATTGACCTTGAAAGTTAAAACCAAAATGTGTTATCTCAAACAGCTTTAATAATTACTTTCTTTTAGAATACCACTTTGCACCATATCTATTTTTAATAACTTTAATGGTTAATATGGTTTGCAGGGGTGTAACCAGAATGTACAAGCCATGCATTTACCCCTTACAAGACTGTAAATCATTTTAATAAAAGTCTAAAATACATGGCAGTCAAATGTTTTACCACTATACAGTATACATATTAAAAGTTTCCCCAAAATTTTCAAACTGAAAACTACATATAAATAATAGCTTTGATACATTGTATATCCTCAACACCAACTCCTTAAAGTAGATTTCTGGGTGTGCTACTAGTGGTTTTTAGCAGTGTTTGATTAACTATTATATTTATAACTTTTTTTTAGCACTGTGTCTTAACCCATTTGGTATGCATGCCTATTTATGATTAATATTTTAAATGGGTAACTATGGGACATTATTATAGATGTGGTATTTTTCACTACGAGATGTACAGTGAATTTCTACCGATTCTAAGGGTTAATCCAATCTTATGAGCTTAATACACAAATTAAAAAAGTTTTGATACAATTAGATCAAGCTGCAACATTTATTTGGAATACTTTATGATTCTTATGGCTATATGCAAGAACAAAAAGAATGAGTAAGACGTGCATGCAAACGCGCCATTTTTACAAAACCAAAATATATTGATAGTCCTGGGGTGGCATCTTTATTAAGAGTGAGGAAGAAGTGAGGCAGAAGCTTGTTTGGGACTGCCTGCATGAGTCATGCATCAGATGACATAATTTCTTCCTCACACTTCTCACTTTTTTCGTCTTTACATACGGACTTTAATTTATAATCTAAAGTAAAAATTACTGCTAGAAAGTTGTTTTGGACTTTTTCCACTGTCCAATAAGAAAGCATGTATAGTTAACCCTTACATACAGACCTGGTAATAGCGGGGTACTAGGGGGACACCTAACGCTGGGCCTCGAGAATATAATAACAATTATGATAGAAATAATAATTTAATGAAAATAATTGGTTATAAATTTTTTAAATTATTTATTTTCTTTCCCTACTCTTCTTAATGGCAGCTCTGTACCTGTTTGGGGAAGGGGTACCAAAACTATCACCCCAAAACTATGTCGCTGGGCTTGCTTACATACCAAGGATTTTTTTTTTAAGTAGGAAAAATAAGTTCAATTTATATAATAGCCACACAGATTTAAAATCCAAATCAATCATATGGAGCATTAGAATAAAAACTAACCCAAAAACTTACTACGGGGCGTGCAGGCAATATTCTGTAGCATTCCGTTTGAACTCATTGGTAGGACAGCTATGCAGGAATGTAACTACAAAGGGAAGATACATACATACCCTTCTAGATAAATGTGCTCACTTCCCACCCCCATACCCAATAAGAGGAGAATATTCTTTAAAAGTAAATAGAATAATCTATAGCAAAAATAAATTGTGGGGAAAGGGTGGGCATGCAAAGCAATGTATTAAAAGTACACATTTGTATGGGTCTTATTTAAATCTTAGTTTGATTGTCACTAGCCTATATTTGCCGGTAGACCCTTGCAAGTAGGCTATGGAAAGTAAGGAGTAAGAATAAAATAACACAAATTTTGCAACAAACAAGAGGAAACAGAAATATCCATTTTTTCAGAACAAACATGGATTAAAAATCACAAAGAAAGTTAAAAGGAAGCTACAATATTTGACTAAAGTTGAAACACAAGCCTAATATGAGAATCGAGGGTGACCCGGCGGTCTAGGGGTAAAGTATCAAGCTTCTGTGCTGGGGTCTGGGGTTCAATCCTCGGTCCTGGCACAGACTTATCTGATTGCCAAACCCTTCCTTCTCCTCTGACAAGACGTGTATTAATCACAACTTGTGAATGTATAGAATGCCAGGCCTCCACCGTGGTTTGAATCCCACGTTAATCTGTGGGTCCTCCATTTCATCTCACAATCACCCTACCATTACACATTAGCGTAAGTGCGTATAACCCGAACGGGTAGTAAAGACGTGGTGATAATAATAATAATAATAATAATAATATTATTATTAATAATAATTAATTATTAATAATAATAATAATATTATTATTATTTTTATTATTATTATTATTATTATTATTATTATTATTATTATTATTATTATTAACAACAATAACAACAACAACAATGACGACGACGACGCCGCCGCCAACAGACTCCTCAACAGTCTCTAAGCCACACTAACCCTGTCCACATCATTAGACAGGTGTAGTTCCATGTAGAATAATTTAAAATAGGTACTAATTTAGCTGGAAAATAAAAAACTGGGGAGTAGTTAAAGCTAGTTAAAACTGGGGAAGATTCAAAGGATGCCAAAAATGGGAATAGTCAAGGGGAGTTAAAACTTGGGAAGATTCAAGGGAACTTAAAACTGAAGAACTAACGGAGGTTTTAAAACTACATCATGGATTTAGAACTTATCTTTATTTCAATACCCATCAGTTGATACTATCTAAATTATTTTAAAGTTAATTATGGTTAAATTTTGACAAATTTAATGAACACAATTTTTTTTTTCTGATTTTATTCTAAAATTAATTAATGTATTTGCAATGATATTCTGCACATATTTCAAAATTAAAATTCCTAAATCAAACTATCACAAACTTAACTATGAAAAAGTGGAGTAACAATGATAGAGTTAATTTTATTTAAATTAAGTCTCGTTTTGATTTAAACTTGTATAAGCAAACCTACTATAGCGAACAAAATAAAAATGGCCCACGTGATCAGTTAGTTTTTTAATTTTACTAATAGGTAGATATAATTGTCTTTGTAATATATATATATATATTTATATATATTTTATACATTTATATTAACCCTTTGGTATATATATATAGTTATATAACTATTTATTTAGATATGAGCAAAACAACTTTAATATAAATTGTTTCTACCATTAATGTGAAGTACTTTTTTTATATGTGCAAAGAAACTATCCATAATTTTTTAATGGAAAAAGAACAATTTTATTTGTCTGCTTTTAATTACTGTAAACGTGTGTTGGTAAAAAGCACTATATTTTAATTTATTCTAGAACAAACACAACCGTGCAACAAAACTTTAGTTTACCACTAAGTGCAGGTATGTCAGTACTGTACACATTATTAGGGAGGATTAGTAGAATGGAGCGGAGCATGAATTAGGGTAATATTTTTGTAGTTTTATAACAAAAAATTATCTATAGCCAAAATAAATAAAATATTGTTCCAGAAGATACATTTAGAATTTGCTACACATTACAATACTAACAATTTTTTAAATATTTGTCATGGGTAATCCAAAATTTGAGTAGGATTCTTTATTTTTATTTAATAAATTTCTCATTAAATGCAGCTACTTTCATGACAGATATTCAAAAACTATTGAGATTATTGTGTGTAACAAATTAAACTAAATGTATCTACTGGCACAATAGTTTATTATTTTGACAAAAAGAATTTTTCTTGCATCCTCCTTCCATCCCACCTTAACTCACCAAACTTATAAATAAGCTATACAGTTTTCAGAAATGTTATTGATTTTCTCCAGCTAAATTAGATGTATGTCGTTTCACCAGTATACATGATTTTAATATGCAAGGACTTATGAGTACAACATTTGTAATCATACACATCACAAGATTACAGGCTCAATAAGTGTCGAAAGCTGTCAGTAATTGATATAAATGATTTCTTAGAATTTTCAGTGAAGACCTTGAAAAGTCTACTTTTTTTTCAGTAGCTTCCAGAAAAATAGGTTTTCCCACTCCTGACTTAGTTAGAGGGAACATACCCAATTCTACAGTAAAATATTTTTGGCTCTTGTCTGCAATAAATTAAATTTCTAGGCAAATGCTCCTTTTAAGCTAAGGCACAGTAACACAATTTCATTAAATTCTTCTAGTTAACAAATTGAATGAATGTTTAGAAAGTTATTGTTGTTTTCTGAACATTGTATTTTGCAGGCCTATGAATACATATTAATAAACTGGTCAACACTTGGTTTCTCTTGTAAGCAAGTTATTAAAATAACAGGGATTTTTTCAAAACTACTATATATATTTGAAATGGTTTTTCCCACCCAATCAAAAGAAATGTGTACTATCTATAAATATATTTTATTTACATTTATATTTACTATCTACGTTTACCTATATTATTAGTTAAAATTATACTAAAATACATTTATCGATAGTACAAATTGGTTTCAACTACATATACATATTTTAAACAGTTTTGGCCCATTCTTATTTTCACTATAAATTTATCATAAAGGACTATAAACGTTGTATTAGTAAATACATCTGCAATTAGTAGACATCTTTTAAGTTAATAACTTATTGTTATTGCAAGAGGTTTTCCAAAATGTGATCTTTCAACTGCGTAAAATGTATCAGCTAATTTTTCACTATTTATTTAAAGTCACTTAAACAAGAAGACTAATTATTTTTGAAATTGATTGCCTTAAAAAGTCCGATAATTTAGCTCAATCAGTACCCTGTAGGTCTACTGAGCTAAAGGTCTTGGGTCTGATTCCTGGCATGGCCAAAAAATTATCATTGGTTAAATGTGGCTTTCCCCTTTCACAGTGATGAATTAAAGGTAACAGCTAGGGGCTGAGTGTTGTGTCTGTTATAGATTTAAGTTAGTTTATTAGTTGTGTGTTGATATAATCAGCCAGTTCAGAAAGTGCGTATTAAATACCTCAAATAAATGAAAAATGAAATGATTGACTTATATATGTAACACTTCTATTTTGTCACATATATAATGACTTGCCAATGCATACAAACTATTTTTATCACTTTATATAAACAATCATAATTACAGTACAACCCTGTTAGACCGAACCCTGGTAGTCCTAAATTCTGGATAGTCTGAACACAGTTTTTGGAAAACGGGGGAAACAAAAAACAAACTCAAATGAAATGTATTTTATTGTTAAACAAACTCGGTGTTAAAAAATAATTGTAGGAATAAGTTATAATAAATACTTAGTATTCATATGTTGTAGTCACTACAGTAAATTTTCCTGTGACTAAAATAATTATAGTAGGCCTACTGCAAAAAGTTATACTTTAAAAGCAAAGCTATAGTACATAATTCTGTGTTATACATCAGTCAAATGAATGTAAATTTTGTAAACTCATTCAAATATAATTTGAAATTTGTGAAATTACACTGTATCCTCATAGACCCTTCTATATTCTCTAGCTTAATACAAAAAAAAATTATTTTACCAATTAGTTTGAATTAATGAGGTTATTCTAATTTATTTTAAATAAACAATTATCTTTTACATTTGTTATTAGATTTAATAAAAATCTTAGAAAAATTTTTAACGAGTTAACACAAAATAGACATCCTCGTTTTAGATAAGTTGTCAAAATTAGACAATTATACAAATCAAAAAATATTCTTTACTAAAAACTATCATCTCAAAGAACACACTCATTAAAAATAAATAATTTACAGCTATAAACTATATTCCTTCTTACTCACATCGGTGGGCGTGTGGTTTAAATGTTATACTAATTTAGTCTGGTTTTCTGGTGGAAGAAAAGTCATGTTTCCAATCACAGCCAGGGATACTGAGGGTGGTTTCTGAATATATGATTTTCTAGCTTTCCCTCCATAAAAATGTGGGTGCACTTTAAAATACACTTACATAATTAATATCTATGCATAAAATAACCAACACAAACGGTAGTGAGCTGAGGAGAGTAAAGAAAATTCATTCTTTCATACATGTAATAAATAGTACATTGGTATTTTGTATTTCGAGCATTGAATAAAAAATGTCGTTTCTGATAGTCGGACTATTTCTTTTCCACAGTTAACACATCTGGTGTCTCAGGCAAAATCGACAAGGACTCATATTTCTGTGAGTAATAAGCAAAATCAGAGAATTAATAATAATACACTAATCAATAGCATTTTTTAATTTAATGTTAGTGAGCTGCACTAAAATTAGTAATCACATAATTAATAAATATCAAACTAAATTCACTGCTGCATGCGACGCACAGAGCATGACTTAGTACTTCACACAACACATTTTATTTTACAATAATAAAAGCTTATAATTTTGTTTTGGTTGATCATTGCTCAGCAAATATTAATTTGTTTAAAAGATGCATTTTTAAACCACCTATAATGTGTTGTGAATGGAAACAAATATTAGTTCAATTATCAACTGAGATAAAGTGCAAATAATAAACGACAAAAAACACCTCAAGAAATACACCAACTAGGTTAACAATGGGAGATAATTTAATCTACTTGCTAAGTACTAGAAGATGGATGTAGCATATTCTACATAATTAAGTATATAGTATTTATTGGAAGGTAAATTTTTTAAATTAGGATATTAGCTATAATTTCTAAAACACATTAATCACATATATTTTTTGGCTTATAATGAGTTACACAAATTAGTGAAAAAATTACAACTCAAGGGTTTTTTCTTAATTTTATGTGGATTTAACGTTTCGATGAATAACACCTTTACTTTTTGATGATATTGACACATAAAATTTAAAGCAAGAAATTGACTTAATACTTTAGTAGATTATTTTTTCCCATATAAGGTACAAGAAAAGGAGTAAATTAGCACATTGAATTAAAATGAGATTTGATAATTATTATTTCTCTAAATTTGTTGAAGGAGAAGTACCAAACTTTTTTCTTTCTTTTTTTCTTTTTTTTTGGCATGACAAAAAGCCTGCTAATTATCTTAACACATTTCTATATTTTGAATGTTCATCAGAGATAAAATTAATATTTTTTTCACTGTTATTAATACATTGCACATCACCAAATTATCAATTTCTCTTCCACTGCATGATCCATATTTTATGTTAATATTTGCATGAAGTTTTAAGTTATTTTAATGTTATTTTTAGCGAGCAAGCTCACCAACATTGTTAAAATAAGCAATAAGCCTGAAGCACACTTTTTAAGAATTTTAAATAATATATTACCAAACAAAATTTTAGAACTTATCTTTAACTCTTTCACAAGATATCATATTCACAAGATTTATGAGTAAAAGTACATCTCCTGATATTATTCTCTTTTTACTGTACATCTACTAGAGTGTACTAGATTAGTCAATGGTGTAGTCGGAATGTTAGCTGTGGAAATGAAACTTTACAAATAATTTCTAGCATGATATAGGAATACGATATAGAAAACAGTAGTTCTCAGTGATCATAGAAATGCCAAGAAAACAACATTTACTCATAACTGAACGAGTAACTTAAGAGTCCTTTAACCTCAAAACATAATGATGTTTCAATATTAATTATTTTTATGAGCCTAATGGCTCAATGTATAGTGCAGTCAGCTGTAGAACAAGGTGTTCATTTTATTATACCAGCTGTTTGCTAAATTTAATCAAATGGTTTATTAATTGTTACTTTTTAAGATACTAATCACAAGTTATAAGTTTAGTGCTTAGGGCTATACTTGTAGTCAACTTCAAATTACTCATAGCTAAACTGCTTTTGTATGAAAGTATGAAAAATTGGATCTCACCAGGATTAACATTAACAAAGCATCACATATATGTTTGAGCTTAACTTGATAGCATCTAAACACGCTCTCTTACAGTATTAGGGATGATGTATAACATAGTTAACTAATAATTATGTGTGCCGTGTTTCTATTCTAATGTACAGTAGTGGCGGAAACGGGGGTTGGGGAGGGAGGCAACCCCCTGGAATTACTTTACCACTCCCTAGAATAAGTTTGCCTACCTTTCCCCACATAAGATATATTTCAAATCTCTGATAATATCGAATACAAAGCTGAATAATGGCCTTAAATCAAACTAAAAATGACTTCTAGATGCTTTCAATTTTCAAACTTAGCTTCAGTGGGCATCTAAAAGTCAGAAAAAATTAAGCAAGGAGCACTCTAAATAGCTTCTAGAATCTAGGTGCATGTAACTTAGAAAAATGTTCATGCGAGGACCACTCTGCATAGCTATTGAAAATGTTAAATTTTTAAAATTTGTCGGTGGAAGAACACTTCCTCAAATATCTTCTAAATGCATATAGTTTTCAAAAAATCGTTCGGCGAAGACCACTTCAAATAACTTTTGAACACCTTTAATTTTCAAACAAATATTTAGGCGAGGAGAAATCTAAATAGCATCCAAATTTTAAAAAATGTATGGGGGAAGACCCCTTCAAATAGCTTGAAGGAAATCATAGTTTAAAAAAAAATCTGGCTAAGGACTATTTAAAATAGCTTCTAAATATTAAAAACTTATCGAAGTAGGCTTACTCCGAATAGCTTATAAAAGCTTAAAAATTTCAAAAAACTCTGAGGTTGGATCACACTAGATGGCTTTTAAGAGTCTAATTTCTAAAAGTATGGGAAGGACCACTCCAAATTAGTGAAATTGAAACCAGTTGGTGGGGTTTAAAGGTGGGGGTCATAGCCCCTCATAAAATAAACTAGCCTACTTCTAGATATATTTTACGTCTTGTGATAGATATTATTGAATATGAAACTGAAAGACTTTCATCTAACTACAAATCATTTCTAAAGGCATTCAATTAGGTGAGGGCCACTCAAAATAGATTCTAGATGTATATAATTTTCTAAAAAAGAAATAAAGGTGACGATAACGCCAAATAGCTTCTAAAAGTATCCATTTTTCAAAATTACTCAGGTGAGGATCATTCCAAATAGCATCTAAATACATAAAATTGAAAAAAACAAAGATGAAGGTTACTCTAAATAGCTTTTAAGGCCACCAAAATTTCAAAAATGTCTAGGGTGGACTACTTTGAATAGCTTCTAGAGTAACATATATATATATATGTTACTCTAGAAGCTATTCAAAGTATATATATATAATATATGTGTATATATATATACACACACATACATACACACACACACACACACACACACTTAAAATAGCTTTTAAGAGCATACAATCTTTTAAAAATATGGTGAAAGAAGGCCACTACAAATAGCTTTTAGGGACATGCAATTTTAAAACATTTATGAGGGGAAAGGTGGAGTAGAGAAACAAGTCCCTAAACTTTTTTCTTTTTTCTTTTTTTGCTTACCCTCCCTTACACAAATAAGAATCCGCAGTCACTGCTTATTTAATGCATTACTATCAAAGGGGTTGAATGTTTACCATAAAGGAGCTCTACTATGTTAAGTTTGTTTCTGGAACATGGCCCAGGAAGAGATTCTAGCTCTGGTACCTAACCAACTGTTAGAATTGGTCAAACATTCAATGCACTATAAGAACATCTCTGTCCACCAAAGAGCATAACAATCAATTTAACATTTCAAATACCTTCATAAAAAATAGATATATATTTGCATAAAGCTTAGAAACTATTTTTTTTATAAAAATATATTCCAGATTAAAAGATTTTTAATTTTCAATAGTACTATAAATTTACAATGAAAAGTTATTTCGTTGCACCTGTCTCTCGTCTAGTAGGCTGGAACTTATTCTCTAAGTTTGATGCAATAACTATGGTTTTATACCTTCCAGGTTTCTTTTAATTTCGTTCCTCCATTTGGTTAATAATTTAATAACCTTGTGTTGAACATTATCACACACACACATGCGCGCGCACACACACACACACACACACACACACACACACACACACACACACACACAAATATTCAAAAATTAAATAAATAATTATATTCTATTTAGACTTGCACTATGGAACAATTCAACGTAAACGTGCTACGTTAAAGGTTAAACAAAGGGTACATTTTTATATGAAAGAAAACAAGTATACTTGGTGTTTTAAATGGTCTAGTATGATCAACGATAAGAATTATTAGAATTTTAAGCTTATACTATACCGGTAAGGCATTCTAGGTTTGGTGTTGAAACATACATCTCTATAATTGTCTTGAACAAAATATGTTATTGTACTGAATAAATATATAGTGGAATGTTATCAAATAAAATCCTTTGGTATTTACCTGGTACTGTAACATTAAAAACATATATTTAATTTTTCATAGCAATATGTATAGAATAAATTAGTAAACAAAATAAAATGTTGTTTACTTAGTTTTGGTTCAATTTACAGTGGTTTAGTTAGATTCATATTAAAAAAACTTGAATGAGGTTTAACATTGTGTACATAGACTACAATTGTTACTACACATTTAGTTATACCATGAAAGGAACCTTGATAATCCGAACTAATTGGGACCGGGGGTTGTTCAGATTATCAATTCATTCGGATTAGCAAGTATACCTACACCACATATGCACAAATCGATTAAAAACAATGAGAATGTAGGAAACAAATATCATACCACTCACAGTAGCAGTCAAAGGCAGACTGATTGAGAAGCAATAACTGGAGCAGCAAGGTTGCTGTTCTTTCCATCCAAGGGACATGTAAAGTGGAGATGTTGCACTGGGCACACACTCTTTGCTCGCTAAAACAGTCATTTTAAATAGCGTTGCTTCCTGTTTACTACATTTCATACATCTGTATTTTGGCCTGTTTTACTTACGGGTTACCAAACGTTTGGACTTTCAAGGTTCTACTTTATTTGGAAATATTTTTAAAACAATAATGTAAAGTATTTCTACATGAAGTATTATAAGAACTAAATTTGGAAAAGGAATATTTAAAAAAAAAATGCTTCAGTGACTGATTGGTCTAAGGCGTTACTCTTGTTAGACTGGCCTGCTGAAGATGGGGAGATAAGGGTTCTAATCTTGGTCAGGTCTACTGGACGTGGTTTTTCCTAAATGGTTTCCCATTCTTTTTAAACACAAATGCAGGTAGATTACTTCTAAAATACTTCCTACCTTATCCTTACCCTAGAGTGATTAGTACATATGCATATAATCTGAATAGGTAGTAAGATGCGATGCTAAAAATTTTTATATGGGATCGTTCATGCTGGACTGTCTGAAATGAGGCATCTTTTTTTTTTTAAAAAAAAAAGGTCCAGTTTTTTAAAATGCTTTCTTTT
>CABFWB010000970.1:75026-90567 GCA_902151455.1 Timema bartmani
TTTTAAAAAAAAAAGGTCCAGTTACTTAAAATGCATGTTCTACACACTGTTTGTTCCCTTAGATTAAAGTTACTGATACTGAACAACACATGCAAAAACCAATATGGTTTAACTAATATGATTTTAGGTGATCGTGACCTCTTCCTATCGTTGGTGTTTGATGCAAAAGCAACTGAATGGTTTTCAAAAAATTTTAGTAGTTCATCCAAGGAAGAAAAAGGGTAAGTTATGAAATAAAAACTGTGCGCTCAAGCATTAATTACTATCTTTTTGCTATTATATTTGGAAGAAGGTACAAGAAAGTTCGATAGAAACATATAATAGGTATAACACAATATGGTTTTTACAATGAAAAGAACCTTACTGCAAAAAGTACTTGCTTCCAGCATAAGAAGACTCCAGCCGATAAATAAAAAATACACATTACAACCTTAGTGGAGGTCAGGTGGTACGGGGATTGTATACGCAGATTGTGTTTCAGACTTGGTTGCAGCAAAACTTAGAGAACATCTGACAATAACTAAAGGGGGAAATCAGGTGGACAATTTAGAAAAATGTGCTGTATAAGAACAGACAGATGGAGAATGTAGGAATTTGTTAGGAATAACTTGCCTTATTATTTAGTGGCTTGAGCTCCTGTATGCTGTCCCGGGTTTGATTCCTGGTTAGTATTGAGGGATTTTTCTTGAAAAGCGAAAATAGTTCCTATGGTCTCCAGGGCTTAGTTAATTAGGCTTAAGTTAGGTTAAGATCTTTATTGGCTTCACACCCTCATATTCACTATCATCATTCCTTCATCTCATCAGGACATGAAAAGAGTCTCCAAGGAAAGGATACACAATTAGAAAATTTGGGAGTCTACCTCAGCAACGGTACATTAGTACTGGCTTACCTTTGCTCACATAGAGCTACAGATTGATGTAGATGATGATGATTATTATTATTATTGTTATAATTATTATTATATTTATTATTATTATATTTATTATTATTATATTTATTATTATTATATTTATTATTATTATTATTATTATATATTATTATTATTATTATTATTATTATTATTATTATTATTATTATTATTATTATTGTCAGGAATAATATTAGAGATGCAGCGAAGAATAGTGTTGGTCTCTGCAAATAGAGTAGGCAAAAGCCATGGTTTGGCAATAAATGTTCAAAATGAATAGAGGAGAGAAGGGAAGAAAAATTAAATTAGTTAGAAAGTTTTATGAATGAAGTTGAAACACATTTAGCAATGCTAAAAAGAAGGCAATATTCAGAAACAAAAAGCGTATTCAAAGGGTAAAATTATCTAGATGGAACAAAATAGAAAAAATAAGAGTCAGAGAACTTTATTTTGGTATAAATGGCTGTAGGAAAAGTTATCAGGCTAGCTCCAATTTATTGAAAAATGAAAATGGTAATCTGATGGAAGATATGAACGATGTTTTGAGTAGATGGAATGATCACTTTAGTAATATTTTGAAGGTTCATGAAGGATCTGAATTGGGTGAGGCTATCAAAATCCCTACTGTTGAACAACTAACCAGTCCCAGAGCCAAGTATTAATGAAGTCAAGGAAGCTATTAAAAAGTCAAATAATTATAAATCTCCAAGTATAGATTTAATTTCAGCTGAGTTAATAAAGGGAAGTGGTAAATGCTATTAATAGAAATTCATAAACTTGTATGTTCCATATGGAACCATGATTCATCACCACAAGAATGTAAGGAAAGTATAATAATATGATTTTCAAAAAGGGGGATAAAGCAGAGTGTAATAACTATAGAGGTATTTTACTACTACCAAAATGCTATAAGATTTTATCTAACATAATTTTATTGAGATTGACGCCATATTCAGAGGAAATAATTGGGTTATTATCAGTGTGGATTTCGACAAAATAGATTGACAACGGATCATATTTTTACTACTCGTCGAGTATTAGAAGGAAAGTTGGAATACATCATGATGGTACATCAACTGTAGATGGTTTTAAAAAAATCCTATGATTAAGTTAAAAAAAACAAATTACATGAAATTTGAATCAAGTCTGGGATACCAAAAAAAACTTGTCAAACTAATTGAGGTATGTTTGACAGATACGCGTGGCAGGGTACAGGTTGAATGTCACTTATTGGATACTTTAGAAATACATAATAGGTTGAAACAAGGAGACGAACTTTCCCCATTTATTTTAAATCTAGCCTTACAGTATATTATAAGGGTAATTCAGGAGAGTAGGGAAGAGTTGACATTAAAAGGTACAATACATCTATTAGGGTATGCAAATGATCTAGCTTTGTTGAGTAGCAGTAAATTAAACATTCAAATACTGCCAGTTAGCCTAACACTATTCTCAACAAATTATTTCATTTAGTAAAATCATCTCACTTCCATCTCTGAATCATTCATAAAAATGACAATATAATAAATAATCCAGTGAAAAAAAATTCTTTCCTTCTATAAATTTTTAATTTAATACATCCATTTGGCGCCATTTTTATTTTGAGTAATAGTAAGGAAGCTGTTGCAAGAAACACAAACATTTTATTAGAGTCTAGTAGGGAAATAGGTTTAGAAGTGAGCGCTGAAGTGACTAAGTATATGATCACACAAAGAACACAGATAGGGGACAATAATTTAGATATTACTGTGAATAACGTATCATTTGACAGGGTTAATGAGTTTAAAAGGAACAATTTTAGCTAGTAATTAGATTAGAGTGTAAATTAGGAAAATAATATAGTCAGGAAATGCATGTTATTACTCTGTTACTTAGTTGTTAACATCTCGCCTGCTTTCAAGTAAGGTAAAACTATACGAAATAATAATTTTACTGGTTGTTCTCTATGGTTATGAAACATGGTCTCTTACTTTACATGACAAAAACGAATTTTTGTTGTTGAAAAATAAGGTGCTTAGTAAGATATTTGGTCCAAAAAGGGATGAAGATATTAGGGAATGGAGAAGGTTAAATAATGATGAGTTACATACTCTGTACTTATCAGAAGACATTGTTAGGGTTATAAAATCTCAAAGATTATAGTGGGCAGGAGATAGAGCGCAAATAGGAGATTCTAAAATCGTGTTCAGGGTACTGACTGGCAAACCCAATGGGAAGAGACAATTGGAAAGACCTAGACACCGATGGGAGAGTAACATTAGAATGGACCTCATAGAGATAGTGTAATGAGATGGACTGGATAGAACTAGTTAAAGAAAGGGATCGGTGGCCTACTTTTGTAAATGCAGCAATTAACTTTTGAGATCCTAATGCCATAAAGTAGGTAAACAAGCCAGAAAAGCTTATTGGTTTAAACATGCAATCAGTTAGATTTGTATTTATTTTTATTTGTAAAAATAGTAGAGACAATATTTTCTTTTCATATAATATTTGTCACTGATCTATTGATATTCATATTCCTAACATTTAAAATATCACCGTTATGTTTTTAAAATTGTATTGTATGAACAGGTCAGCTTAGTTCGCTGAGGCCAAGGATTTAAAAAAATTATTGTATTAATGCATTACTTTGAAAAATAAATTTTACCTTGATTTAAACCTATTTCTTGATCTACTGGGTATTACCTGCTTTAGTGGATGAATGCTCTAAGTCATCACTCTCGTGTTAGGCTGGCCTGTTGATGACGGGGAGATCGGGGTTCGAATCCCGGTCGGGTATTCCAAGGGTGGTTTTTACTATATGGTTTTCCACTCTCCTTTAATTGTATTAGCAACATATAAGTAACTTGTTATGTTAAAAACCGGAAAGTTACTTCCAAAACAAGTTACTATGTTGTAAATTGAGAAACCATTTTATAAAAAAAAATGTTAAAAAGACCAGATAGTTTTTTAAATTTAATCTCAGATTCCAAAAGATACATCAGCAACTTCACCCTAGCAAATATTTAAAATTACTTTTACTCAAACCTGTAATTTTTTTTAAACTTAGATTATGGTTGCAAATGTTGAATTTTATAGGTCTTACAAATCCAACAATAAGTTTGTCTACTTATTCTCATGGATCATTTTCAAACCAAAATGTTTAATATCAGCCCTTGTTAGAGGTGTAATTAAACTCACAGATTTAATTTTGATCATTTTAACAGTTTTTTTTTGAGTAAATATAATATAATTAAAACATATATTAATTTTATATATTAACAACCATACTTAAAATTAATATCTTAATTATTGTTTAAACTATTACATCAAAATTAAATATGTATTTTCTTACAATAGCCAATTTCATGTGACAATATGAAATAAGACAAATTACTACACATACAACCTAATATTTATTCTTAAATTAATACCAGTACATTCCAATAAGTATGAAACCAGAACTACTTTATACATCTAGTAAATCATATGCTAATTAAACTAAACAGTTTGTCACATTTCACTTTTTATTGCCATACCTACTTTATTTACTTTATCAACCCAATTTCTTTGTAAAATGAACACAACTGCATGTTGAATACTTATAGAGTTTACAATGAGGTTAAAGCTGCAATGGTATGGCAAATCACTTTACAAAAGTTCTAAAGAAACAAATTAAGAATATTAGATAAGATAACCACACAAAGATTTCAGCTTCTCAATTAAATGATCTATCAAATTATGAAAAATTATGAAATTATCTATTAAAATAATGATGACATGATTTTGTTATCATAAAATAAATGTTTAATTTGAGTTTATAAATTATTTTTAGATGGGTACACAAATACTAGAAGTAGAAGCAGCATATTTTCTTGGTTGATTGCTAATGCTGACCAATTACCAATAATTACACTCTGCATAATGACCAATACTATTATTATAAAAATGTATTATATATTGTGAAATACAAACTTTAATATCAAAGAAAGCTAGATAGTTGCAGAGTAGCTCCAGTCTCTTTAATTGCTTGAAATATTACTGGTATTTAAGGGCTCAAACATGGCTATGATTGTCGATGGATTATGCTTCAAACATTTACCAAAACACTCAGAGATACTCTAGTTTAAGAAAGTGAGGTATGAGCGATTTGAAGCTTGGGTTACTTCCCTAATTTTTACACAAAATGCAAGGGTTATTAAATTACTTGTTTTGGGTGATAAGAATGAAGAGGTGAACTTAAAGTAAATGCACCTGCATGAGTGGGGAGAGAGGACAGGAAAACCTGCCTCTGTGCCTCCAATATTGTCCTTGACAGCCTTGCAAAATGAGTCTAAGGCTTTGGATTGTCTGCCTTTCGTTGTGGCTAAAATATCATAAATTCAATCCCAGTTACTACAAGCCCCACTTTTATGTCAAATGACATGCACTAGTGGGCACATGAACAAAGGTGCTAAGTCTTTTTATGTCTTGCTAGCTAGTGATGAGAAGGCCAGGATTTGAATCCCTGCTGGGTTCACTGAGCTGGTTCTTACCTAAATGGCTTACAGCTCTCCTTCCACACAAAGGCGGTTATACTTTCGTCAAATTTTACCTTCCTCATAATTTATGTAAATATGTGGATAAAATGGATGGGCAGTAAGGTGCAGAGCATGAAAAAGGTTATATAGCTGAAAAATCAATAATTTGAAATAATATCACTTTTAAAAGGTGTTTATGATATTATTCGTGAGTGATAGTTGATACATTAATATTCTATTTACTAAAATTGATGAGTTTCTAATCACTTTATTATAGTTCTTGAGGGGAAAAAACTTAAATTACTAACAGAATTTAGGAAAGTATTAGAAAAAAACTGGAATACAATTTTGAGATTTCTATAAGCTATAGTATTCTGTATGAAAGATATTTGTGAGAAACCCATATCTTTTTTATTTTGAGATTAAAAGTGCTAATATCAGTGCAGCTTTGACAAAAGAAATGTATAAGTGTAATAAATAACAATAACAATGACCCATCACACTTACAGCCCTATAGCGATGCTGATGGTATTACTACCCAGGTAAAGTAAACATCACTTTGACCATTGATAACATTAAAACATGAGATTGCTATATTTACAGAACATACAGTACTTTGAAATACATATTTAAAAAAAATTAAATATAGTGCAATATTAAGTCCAAAAGAATTAAATTGGTACGATCTCCTTCGTAGTTTGACTAATTGTTAAATTATACTAAATCAAGAATGCTAAACGTAGAAATATATACATACCAGCCATTAAGATTGAAAGAATGTGCTTTCAAAGTGCTTAAATTTTTCAAGAACAAGAAATCCACTACTGGATTAAAATTTAAAAGGTGTTAAAAAGGCATTCAAGTCTAATACAGTAAATTTAAAGCACTGACTTGCCTGCACTAGTAGTTCCACAGTTTTGTGGCCAATCTCACAATAGACTGGAGTGACAATGACAAATGTATTTAAGGTAGTTCTGCATATGGGATTTATAGCTCTGGTTTTTCTATCCTAGCTTCATGCTGATGTAGGTGCACTTTGTCTCAACAACCTTCCTCAGCCATAGTATTTGGGTTATACTGTTGATAAGAAATGTGTTACACATAATAATTTAAAAAAATTCAAGCACTACTTGTATCACTATAAAAAAGTAATGTAAAAAAAAAGTACTCGCTTATTTCAACTAAATAAGTATTATGTCAAAAAGAAAACAAAAATGTATTTTGTTTTTTAAGTTGTGGAGATATTTATAAAAAGTATTTTTTTGTAGTTGTCTTTTTTGGGGTATGCATTTAAATTGTACATTTATATACACAACATTATTTTCAATCATAAGCTAATATAAAGAATATTTCCCTGAAAACAGTTAATTACGCTGGATGAACCAAACATCAAATATGTGTAACTAAGGGTTGATACACATCTGGAAAACAGGGAAAAGCTGGAAAAGTCAAGAGATTTGATTTAATAGAGCGAAGTCGGTAAGATATTAAAAGACATTGGAACTCTCAGATATTTTTGCGATACTATTTGAACTTATTATTATTATTAAGTGGTTTGTCCTTATGACAGGTTCATTCCTATTGTCAGTAAACTCAGATTGCCAATGCGCCTTATCCTCTGCCTCCTCCTTCAGCTCCCAGAATTTTTTTCTTTCCTCCAAGTCATCCAATATTTGAATCCTCTTTCCTGAGCTCTTTCCCTCAACCTTTTCATCTATGATGTCATGCAGAAGACAGTTCCTCCTAAAGATGTTTCCTATCCAATTTGTTTTATACTGAAGAATCATATCCAAAATCATTCTCTTCTCAACCACTTATCCTAGGACTTCTTTATTTGTCACTCTGTCTGTCTACCTGCTCTTCTCAAGTCTTCTCCAGCTCCACATTTCAAAGTTATCCAAGTATTTCTTTTTCATCTTCCTTAGAATCCAAACTTCTGTTCCATACACTGCTATGCTCCAAATGTGGCATTTAATCAGTTTCTTACTCAGTTTCAAACTAAACTTGTTGGTCAGCAGTAACCTCTTTTTGTTGAAAGCTTCCTTGGCCATGATTATTCTCGATCTAATTTCTTTGCTATAGTAGGCATCCTTTGTTAGCAGACTTCCCACTCCTGGATTACAATTTTGATTTTCAGCGGCTCTTTATTTTTTGAAATCACCACTTTTGACCTCTCAATGTTGATCTCCGTTCCATATCTTCTCCATATTTCAACTAGCAATTCCATCATTTCCTGCAACTCTTCTTTATTTTTGGCCAGCAATGATAGAGCATCTGCATATTTTGTTGTGTTGATGACACATTCTTCTATCCTGAAATTGCCACGTTCCTCTAGAGCTTCCCTGACCAGCCCCTTTACATACATGTTGATCAGACTGGGTGACAAAAAGAATCCCTGTCTCACTTCTCTTCCTATCTCTACACTGTTGGTCTCTCCATCATTCAGCATTAACTTCACTTTCTATCCCAGGTATAAGTTTGCAATCAGCCTTCTGGCCCTCCATTTGATGCCGATATTATTGAGTATTTCCATCAGTTTCTTCCATTTTACCCTATAAAATATCTGTTCCCAGTCGATGAAACTTTGACTTTCAGTACACACTCTGAAATTATTCTCGGCATCTGGATGGCATCTAAGATTTATTTTCTGTATCCAAATTGGGCTTCTTCCATCAGACTTTCTAAGTTCTGTTCCAGTTGCCTAGTATTCTTGCCATGATCTTCCCCACATGAAAGAAGAGGCTGATGGTCCTGTGGGCATTGCATTTCTTGGCTTGTTTCTTCTCCTTTAGAGCCACCATGCTCACGTCTATAAAGTCCTTGGGTCATTCTCCTGTTTTATAGATCCTTATAAGTTTTGTCGGAATCCTTCATCTTGCCTTCAGAAGGTCTGCTGTTATGTCTACATCTCCAGTAACTTTCCTTCTTGGCATATCTTTCATGGTTCTCTCCGTTTCACTATTTCAAATGAATATTTGAATTACAATGCAAAAAAGAAGAACATACCTTAGTGTGAACTATTTTATCTCCAATTAATTCTATTTTGTGAAGAGCACTCGCATATTTGTCTTTTTCTTGTAAAAAGAATTTAGTAGAAAACAGTTAAAACATCATGATTTTTATTTAATGCTCTGCATATAAAACATACTGGGAACATTTTTGCTTTAGAGAACCTGGAAAAGGCAGGGAATTTCAAAACTTAAGAAAGTGTATCAACTTTGTTAGTCATATGGTGTAAGTAGAGCGATTTGACTTTAAAATTATACTGTTACATTTCAAAATAACTAATGTGTATTTAAAAACGTTTACAAGAATGAAAGTTAGATGCTAGCTTGAGATAATGAAAAAAAACTTAACTTGATTTGATTTAAAATTACCAATGATTATATATATATATATAGTGGAAATCTGCTATAAAGTTACTCAAGCTTGGTACCTTAATATATTCATACATCAACATATGGACTGTATTTGTCAGTTTTGAAAAATTGTATTAATAACTAAAATAACATAGTTAATTACACCATTACTGAGAAAAAACGGATTTATTTATGTTCTAAAACTATCGTATCACTATTGCACTATATTTATTCAAACTAAAGATGTTGAACAAGAAATCACTAACTTATGAAAGCATAAATACACTGAATAACCTTTTCATTGATTTATTTTAAGTTATCCCAATGTTCGACTAGAGATACACTAATTCTAGGGAAACACACTAAATTGATATTTTATTAGTTATTACAGTAATATATATAAGTTACTTTTACAGTAAATTATAATTTGGTATTAACTTAAGTAATTTCAAATACATATAATTTATTTGAAAGTGTGTCTAAATTACTAAAATGTATATTAAACATACTTTAGTTAGTATTCATTAATATAGAATTATGCTTCTTCTTTTCAGCGCCAACACACATTTTTATTACAGTTTTAGCATATATTTATGTCGTCCATGTGTGTAAGCACATCCTATTTTATTAAATACATGTCCTATTCTATACAAAGATAATTGAGTATTTATTTAAAGTTTGTAAACAAAGTTTATTAAAAAATGAATGCAAATAAATATAGAAAATATTTTATGTTTTTGTATGTTTGTGTGAGCATATACTCAAAGCCTCAAATCTAAAGAATCAAAGGGATGAAAATAAATCCACATGAATAGCTTTAATAAATAAGACAAAACTGCTGATACTTAACCCTTTCAGTGCCAGACCTATTATGGAATCATGTGTGATGAATTCCTCTGCTATTTCATAATTTTTGTAAGATTGTACCAGAAAAATTGCCAAACTATTATTTATGAAGCAATTTTTCTTATTGTTCTATACATTTTATCTGCATGTACTTTTCTATAGTAGAGGAGACTGTCCTCATTCTAGGGAAATAATATACTCCTCCAACATCTCTGTTGGGTAATACCAGAACTAGTGGAAATATGGAAAGCCAATTAGATCGGCTCTTGGCACTCAAAGGCTTAATGATTCCAAAAACCAAACATGATTCTCAGGCATGTGTCCAAGGGAGGAGGAGGAGGAAGGATTCGGGGAGGCGGGTTCCTGGAGGTCTAGGCACCCCTCTGAAATATTAATCTAATACTAGGTACATTCAAATATAATTAAAATGCATCTTTTCAAGACATAGATAAGACACAGAGGAGAGCTACTTAATTGGAGAAAGGAGTGTTTTTATATTTGTATATGTAATTGCCATGCAGCTCTATAAATTTTGTAAAATTAGGTGAAGTAATTAATGCATTAAGGTATAGATTTATAGATAACTGAATTACACCAGGAAGATATGTTTTAATATTATTTATTAAAGTAGCTCGCTTTGGTGGTCCCATGGTTTAGGCAGGCATGTCCAACCGTTCCCCGGCTGAGGGCCGCATAAGTTCTTGGGGAATTGGGCCGGGGTATACATGACATTTATAGAACCTAATTATAATAAAACAAGATCATAATTTGTTTTTTATTTTGTCAATTATAAATGTTTCAATTTGATCTGACGGGCCACACAAATTGAACTCGAGGTCCACAAATGGGTCGCTGGTTGGACATGCTTGGTATAAGGCATCCAGATATCCAGCAATAGACTGGATTGCCAGTGACTAAGAGGTCGAGGTTCATATCTTGGCTGGGTGCATTGGTGAGGATGGTCATCCATATTTTGTTTTCCCATTCTTTCTCTATGCTACCTTGTCAATCCTTAACCTTTTGAAAGAGCTATAAATAACCTTGGTGTTGAATATATTGTAGTAATAAATTGCAGTCATGGAATCTGATTTTGAGAAAAGGTGGAGGTGGGAAGAAAAAACAAATCGCCTATAGATTTGACATTAAATGACTTGAAACATTTTCAGGAGGGAATATTATTGTATTTGGATGGGGGTTTAGACGAGGATAATGGGGTATGCAGGTCCATATGTCAACATCTATAAAAATATAAATGTGTTTCTAATTTATAGGGTATAAATATTCTCTAAAATAATTTTCTTATGGTTTTAAAAGTAAATTTGAATTATGTGTTTGCATAATTCATTAATCAAATACATTATATATAATTAACACATCAGTAAAAACCTTGTAAGCTACATCCTTTCAAAATAGCATTTACAAATAACAGTTATTTTAATAACCTTCTCATGCTGACATTTTAATAAATCAATTGTTGTGGGCAGTTAACTTCTTTATTACAGATAAAAATAAGATTACTAATACTAATGATACTTTATTTTTCAATAATGGTAAAATATTATAGTAATTATGTGGCTTACAACGTTGTTACAGCTTATGCACCAATCATTCCAATTTAGTAAAATTAATTATAAAAATATATAATTGCATTTATCACTGTTTGGAAAGTTGCAAGATACAAAATATGAAATTGTTGCATGCAATTTTCCAAAAAATAAGCTAGTTCGAAGTTCTTCCCTTATAGCTTAGCTGTACTTGTGAACGTGCCGTCATGATAAAAAAAAAACCAACCATAACTAGACACCAGAATGCCCAGCTATGTTATTTATACGGGTGACCCAAAGCTGCTCTCTTTTGTGACCAGATAGTTGTCGTTAGGCAGTAGTCAGCTAGTATGGCCACTCTCTTATACAGAGAGGTGTGAGAGTAGATATAAAGTATAGGTTACTGATATTTTATTAATTTTTATGTATATAATATTATATTTGGAAGAAGGTATAAGAAAGGTGGATAGAAACATATAAAAGGGACGAACACAATATGGCTTTTACAATGAGAAGAAGAACACAGTTCACACTTTACATTGCTGCCATTGGACAAGGAGGTAATGACTGCCTCTTAAAGAAAATTGATTGTTATCACCCAATCCCCCGACCTAGGTTTCATTCTATCAGAACTCATCAGGGGGGAGTGTGAAATGCGCTTCACAACTTCCTAAAAGAGGAAACCAAAAAAACACTAAAGGGAGAAAATGGAAAATTGTTAAGAATGATAAGACACACAGATAGGAACATGTAAAAGGTATAACATAAAGGACAAACACAAGAAAAGGACATGATAAGTTCCGATAGAATGAAACCTAGGTCGGGGGATTGGGCGGTGACGATCGATTTTCATTAAGAAGCAACCATTACCTCTTGGTCTCATGGCAGCAATGTAAAGTGTGAATTGTGTTCTTTTCAATGTAAAAGCCATATTGTGTTCGTCCCTTTTATACATTTCTATCCACCTTTCCTATACCTTCTTCTTATGAACATATCACCAACATTAAATGAATAAAAAGAATTAAAAGACTGTTCTTGTTCAGCAATACACTAATACAAATCATTCTATTTTTAGTGTACTTCTTCACTGCTAGTTCGTTTTCAAAAAAGAAACCAACTCGGAGCTATGCATTAACTCAAAACATTGAAATGTATTTATGTCTTTGATTAAATCTTTATTTTATAAACTTTCAATTTTCATTATTGTACATTGTTTAACTTTTTAAAGCTGCAAGGAAATAATGGTTATACATTTTTTTATTTTTAGACTGTGTGATAATGTAAAAATAATTGTGGTGCTTTTAGAAGCACAACTTGATTCACGTCATTGTAATTCCTTTCATAGAAATAATAAATCATTAAAACAAATTAAGAACACTATAGTAATTTACCTTCTTTTAGGTTGGTTGGTAGAAAAATTAAAGTTTCAAAGCTTGTGAATAGCACACATACATACTACATTTAAAACGCGAGTTTTTCATAATATAGATAACTTCTTTGGATTTTGGGATGATACTTAGAGTTTTAGCTTATTTTATGGACTTATTTTAAAACTCTTTCACAAATAAATTATACAGTTTAGCAATGAAAATATATTCTCTCTACTTCTAAGTGGATAAGCAAAAAGCACATTCCTTTTATTTAATAAACATAAATATTAGCAAATTGTTATTAGATGACACAACTAGTCAACAAACACACCAATTGCTAAATGTAAAGATGCAACAAATTAGCTTTAACTCCATACATTTAAAACATTTGGTTAAGAAATGCTAGGTTTTTTTTATATCATATTAGAAGGATTTTGCAGAATACAATGGAAGGAGAGAAAACTTTACATTATTTTCACTCTTAATAAAGATTGTATTTGTTTTTGCATTACAGCTCGAATGAAGGACTAATAAGCATGAAACACTAATCTCTCAATTAATTTATATTTCAGGAGATGCATAGTGTTGAATGTAGTATTTAATTTATATGGTCTGCATATAATACTGAATGGTTTTTTAATTTGTTCTTTATCTAATACTTAGTTTATGAAGCTCACTGATGAGAAAATGTAGGTACTATATTGGTTAATTTAAACTCATACTCTGTTCAAAACAGTGTTTCTCAATTTATTTTTAAAATAAACATAAGAATGAATTATATATAAAAAAAGTATTTTCAAACTAGTTTTTTTACATCTAATAGTTTTTCTAGCCTATCACATGGGTCATTTTTTTTTATTCAAACTCCATATTTTCCACTATCGGATTGTTAGGCTTGTCGTAGCCTCATATGCCTTATAATCTAACTTAAGACTAGGACAGGCACAACATCTGGTTCCATGGCCGAAAAATCATCACTGTGAAAGGGTAAACCCACATTTCACCCATCATAAATTTTTCAGCTCTCCCCTTAGATCAGTAGACAGACACGCTATCGACCAAGCTAAGGTGTCAGATTTTTCAAATTAAGTCAGTTTTTATTTTATTTATTTCAATCAACAAACCCCCTGGTCACATAATCAAGTTGTATGGTTCTTTAACTAAACACTTGTGTTTAATTAGTGTAAAGTAAAGAAAGGTCAACTTACAAAAATATTGTGACACTTTTACGAATCATTGAATTGAGAAAAGATTGATAAACGCTGTTTCCAGTTAAAATAGAAATAATTGTTATTTGAGATTTGGTTGATGTTAATTTGTAATTTTTGATTCTAGGCAGCAATTCAGACAAAGATTTGGAATAACTATAACGTTTGTGGCAACACATAGCGGTCTCACCAGGTGGCAGGATATGCCGGGAATGGAGGATAACAAGAAAGAGCCGTAAGTTTGCAATTAAAAGTTTTTGCTTCTGTTCCATTTGTTTCTTATGTAAATGAAATAGAAATAGTATGTCACATAAGAATGGCCTTGTAATTATTTGCTTTGTTCTCTTTTTCTTAAATAGTGTTTAGAATTCGACTTTTTAATTTAGCTTACCTTTAATACCCTTTGCCAACCAGTGAGTCGAAGCATGAGGGATGATTGTGGCATTGGTTTGTTGGATAGTTCACTTATCAGCGTTATTATGCACAACAACCCAGGATTATAGAAGTTGAGCACCCTTAAAAAGGGTCCAACAAATTTATCTTATTTTTAATACTGGCGAGGTTGGTGGCCAAATGTGAGTGACTCTGAATTGGGGTCCAGAATTTGAATTAAACTGTATAAATTAGGGGTAATTTTTAAGAGTGTCATTTCTTACCCTCTTTCTTGGTGAATACTAATACCGTTATTTGAAGAGTACATTTCTTATACTATTCCCATAAATTAAGAATTTTAAATCAATAATATTGGGAGTGATGCCTTAAACCAAGGATGGAGAACCTGTGACTTTTTGAGGTGTTCGATGCAGCCTTTTTGAATATCTAGTCAATTATGTGTCTTCATTGTGTATGAGTATACATTCTAAAACGGCATTTATTTTTATTAAGTAGAATTAAAAAAAAAATATTTTAAAGTCTAATGTTAATATATTAACCATCTAATTGATGATTGACACACTATCATATTATTAATGTGTCACTAGAGAGCACTTCGAGCGATCGGTGCAACGTCAGCTTGATTCATAAATATCAATTTAGTTTCAGACATGTGTTACTATGATATGGTGCCGTCATATGTATTGTCTTTTAAAACTAGGTGAATGAGTAGAGTTTTTTTGTTTAATTCATTTACTAGTTGTTTTAAGTTTTATTTGAAAACTCAAACATACCAAATATAAAGAAAAGAATAAATACTAAGGGGGAAAATAGAGTATTCATGTTTAGGCATATTTTTGGCAAAATTTACGGCACATAAAATGTGTGACCTTATAAGGAGTCCTTTATATGACATGTGGCCTTCCAATGCCAAAGGTTCCCCACCCCTACCTTAGCCCATTCTACTATCAAAACAGATTTTATGGCATGTTGGTTGTTAACTATTAGCCATAAGTTGTTCTAAATTACTCCATTAAATGCTCTTGTATATTTTCCATGTTGTTTTAGGCATTTTAGTATGGTTCACAACCGTGCTATTGATGAAGTATGGTACCAGAGAGCGGTAGAACAACATGAATTTGAACCAGATTGCTTCGTCTACTCCGTGCCTTTCGATGCTGGTAAGTAAAAAAACAAAACATTATTAAACCTATAGCTTTCTTCTAAGAGGTTTTAATTTTATAAGCTATAGGTACTATAAAATGTTAATAATTTTAAAATTATTTAGCCATTGGGCCACCTCATTTTTAAACATTAAACTTTCTTCTAAGAAGGGTGAACAAAAATTGTGATTGAAATTATTTTTATATTTAAGTTCAAAGCTACAGCTAATATATATAATCTTCTACAAAAAAAAAAAAAAAAAAAAAAAA
>CABFWB010000970.1:95462-123079 GCA_902151455.1 Timema bartmani
CCCCCCCCCCCCCTCGCTACGGCCCTGCTCAGTACACTCGACCAAGATTCAAACCTAAATTTCCCCTGGCATTCTAGTCTACTGCTAGAGTAGCGCCTTATACCATGCTGCCACCAAAGTGCGTGAAATTTTTATTAAATTTTAACAATTTTGTTACACGAATTCATATTTCATTAAAGTGTAAATTATTGGTCTGGGGTTTGGATGTTAGTTTTGCCCTGTATTTATATTGGGCAAAACCACTAGTAGGCATTATATAAACCCTAAAATGTTTTTATTCAAATTATTTTAAATCGCGAACATTCTAAAGGACTCGAGGATTAGAATCTTTGAGGGATCCACTCCTAAAAGATGATATGACCAACTGATGTTTTTTTTACAGCTGTAAAACCCACCATTTTGCATAAACAAGAAAATAAATCTAATCATTTTCACAACTATTAAATATGCTTCAACAATTGGCAAGGCAACTATATTGCTTAAATCAGTGGTTCTCAAACTGGGTTCTGCGAAGGTGTGTCAAGGGTACTGTGATTTAATTATGCGTAATGGCGGCAAAAACCGTATTAATGCTTCTACATTCTTATGCCTAGAATTCATAAACAAAGTAATTTAAATTTTAAGATACCTCACACGTCACGGAGTTAAAAATGTGCTGCGCACAGCTCACCACCCATCAACAACTAGCGGCGAAACAGCCAGTCAGCCACAATCGCGGCACAGCAAGTAGTGTGCATGCACCCCTTCAACCGTTCATGTTCCTTCGTGATTATTCTTCAGTCATTCACGTCAGTCGTGCCTTGGTGTATACACAGTTAGCATTCAGTGTTAGAACATGTTAAGTTGTGTGACATTTTTGTCATGGATAGGTGGCTAAAAAGTGGTAGTTTTAAGGGGAAACTAGGGCAGGATTCCCCAACCTTAGGGAACAAGCTGAAGGAGTGTCGGGGAACAGTAACAATCCTGGAACATCAGTTGAGATTACAAATGAGAAAAAAATGTATTAAAATCCTAAAATACTTTGCGAAATATTTGTCATGCAGTTTCACTTGTGTGGGAGATCCTTGTGTTCCGAATGCTCAGTGAGTAGTTTGCTTTAAAACATTTAATAAAAGCTCATTAGCACCAACTAAGATGATTAGAGATACCGTACCTGCACACAAATCATACTAACTATAAAGACAAACCCACCGAATTTTTCCAACGTAATTTGGACGAATTAGACAAAAGCAAGACAAGATTATTTTCTCATGTTGGTGCCAGCAACAACAAAAAAGCATTTGAAGCATCCCTTCAAGTAAGTTAATGTGTGGCTGAGGCAGGAAAGGCACATACAATTGCCGAGACTCTAATAAAGCCATGCATAATGGATGTTGTTGAAACTATGATAGGTGGAAAATTAAAAAAGTTACACAATCATTTCCACTTTCAAACAACACTTTTGTAGGCACATTAATGAAATTAGCACGCAGATTGAACATGAAGTTATTAGGCACATAGAAAGTAGTGGTTGTTACACATTGCAACTTAATGAAACAACTACGTTGCTGGGCTTGCATTACTTCTTGTTGTCATCCGATACATAAATGATCATTCAATTGAAGATGAAATGTTATTTTGCACGCCTATCAAGACTTGGAAAACCAGGGAGAATATATTTAATTTGGTCGATTCCTATCTCAAAGAAAATGAACTGTCTCGGGAGGAATGCATTGATAACTGTACCGATGGTGCAATGTCTATAACTGGAAAATATCATGGATTTATTGTTTGTGTTAAAAGTATCGTGCCAGAAATTGTAAGTAGCCACTGCATTATTCACAGACATGCATTAGCAGTAAAAAAATACGCAACCGAAACTTCAAGGTGTGCTTAATGAAGCAGTTAAGATAGTGACTTTTATAAAATCTAGGCCCTGAGTGGCCCGAGTGGTTACAACATTTGTCTTAGCTGGCTGATATACTTTCAGCTCTCAATGAACTGAACCTATCACTTCAGGGTTCATGTGTGACAGTACTTTAAGCTCATGCCAAAATTGAAGCAAAGTTAAGAAAAATTAAATTTTGGGAGTGTTTTGTGAAAAAAAAACACCATTATTGAGTGCTTCTCTACACTTTACGATTTTTTGTGTGAATCTGAAACCACTCTCTCATCAGAGATTGCGTCAGAAATAATAGATCTACAAAGCCTACAGGTGATTTGGCGGTTTAGGGGTAAGGTGTCAGAATTTCTGTGCTGGGGGTCCAGGGTTCAATCCTCGGTCCAGGCACAGATTTATCTGATCGCCAAACCTTTCCTTCACCTCTGACCAGACATGTATTAATCACAACTTGTGAATGTGTGGAATGCCAGGCCTCCACTGTGGTTTGAATTCCACGTTAAACTGTAGGTCCTCCATTTCATCTCACAATCACCCTACCATTACACAGATAGCGTAAGTGCGTATAACCCAAACAAATAGTAAGACACACTAATAGTAATGATGATGATGATGATGACGATGACGACGACGACGATGACGATGACGATGACGATGATAAACAACTTCAATTCAAGAATATTTTCCATTCTCAAATGACAGTATAAACTGGCCTCGAAATCCAATCACAGCCACAATACATTATTTGGATTTGCCAGTTAGAGAAATAGAACAGCTGATTGATATAGCAGCTGACAAGAATCTAAAATACACTTTTAATCCGACAATGTTATTTGAATTTTATGTCTAGCTTAGAAGTGAATATCCAGAAATTGCAAAGTGAGCTGTGATTTTTTTTTTTTAACCCTTTCCTACAACATACCTTGTTGAGGTGAATTCTCAAAATACAGTCTCAGTAAGACCAAATAATGAAGTAGACTCAATTCTGAAACACACATGCGAATCCAGCTATCCAACATCAGACCTGACTTCAAAGAACTCATATCTGGAAGGCAAACACATCCATTTCGCTAGCAGCATACCCATGTTAATAATGAAAAGATAATGTAATGATTTTTAAACATTATTAAAAAAATGTTTTAAAAAGTGGATGAGTAATAAAATTGTTTGAAGTTATATTATATTATTTTCCCCATGCTAAATATGTAACATAAAGATAAGAAATAAATTAATTTGGTTTTAGACTTAATTTATAACATAAAATTACTACTCAATTATATACTTTTTAGCTAGAGTTATAAAAATGTGTAGTATACTTGTTAAGGGAAAGGGGTTAAGACATAAACACATAGGGGTTCATCAGTAGGTTTCGTAGCTTTTATAGGGTTCCATGGGATAAAATAGTTTGAGAACTACCGCCTTAGATGATTGTTTGTGTTAGGCCTACAGTCTACATACCTCGGTAGTAAAACTGATGTTATTCTGCAGCAAGTAGGAACGACACACTGGTGACAGCCAGCCATGCTGTGTTCATCAAGTCCTCAGGTCGTACAGCGCCAGCTGCTGTGGTGGGCTTCCAGTTCCAGCACTCTGCTCTTCTTGCCCTCTTTAAGAACATCACATATGCTGTAAGTATATATAACAACCTACATCACTTTCAGGTACCCAAACACACAATGGCTATCACCATCTAAAATATCATGGTTGTAGTGTACTCAGTCATATTCTACCTTATAAATCAGAACTTGAGTAGTTGTTATTGTTATTTTGTTGTTATTATTGTTACTGTTATCATCTTCATCATCATTATCATTATCATTGCTTATAGGCGCATCAGAACAAATTTAAGTCATTAGCACCTCTCTGAATTTGAAGTTCCTGACACAGACTATAATGACTTTCCAATTAAATTAACTAAAGTTGAAAAATAACACCTGCATACAGAAATAGAGCTCGAAGCCTTTGGCTTAGCATGCCAATGTTCTAACACTGAACTATTCAGTGATAGTCTTGTGCCCAGGCTCATTCTTCACTATTAATTTAAGGACAAAGTCTGTGAAGGATCTGAGAATCTATTTGCTATTAGAGCTATCATTAAATCATAGCCAATAACGACTCAAGGTCTGTTTTTTGCTGCCATTCGTACAAGAATAAATTGAAAAAACAACAATAGTATATCTGCACTTAGGACAAACATAGTTCTGCTTTTGGCAATATATAAAGCAACTTAAACAATATTTAGTAATCACACCTGTGGGAATGGAGATTAGTTGTCAAACTCATCTAGTTTGATTTGCCAGTAAAGGGAGTTCAGGGCTCTAAACCTAGCTAAGTCTACCAAGGTTGGTTTTCCCAAATGATTTCTTACCCTCCCTCTAAACAAGTGTGGGTACATTTCCTATTAACTTTACCTTCCTCTTTCCTACATCATTAGGGTGGATAAAATTGCAGAAAGTCTGATTGAGTAGTAAGACTTGGTTAAAAAAAATGTTTTTGTCTTCATTATATACAGACATTTATTGCAAAGGGAGGTTGTTTTTCACAGTGACTTTTTTTTCTTTCTTTCTGTCAGAATGATGTTTGTTTTCACTGCATCTAAGTACCTGCTACATGTTACATGACCATTTAGGGAAAGATCCATCCTTATTATACCTGACTATTAATACTACCAGCCATGTTTGATAAAAACATTAACTATTGACTTTGTGTTTTACACCGACAATTATGGTTTCAAATATAGTTTAGTATTTTACATTCCGATTTGTTTTATGGTTTCAAGCAAATAATATGTTTTTCCTAACAACAAATGCATGACAATGTCATATTATTAAAATTGTGAAGTAAAAACTACTATAGTATGATTTTGTTAGGAATAACAGTAGAAGTTAGTTAATAAAGTTATTAAAACAACTTTATGTTTATGTTTATTTTATGTTTATGTTATACCTTTTACATGTTCCTATCTTCTACGTATGTGTCCTATCATTCGTTACAATATTCCATATTTTCCTTTCCCCTCCCCCCTCTTTTAGGAAGTTACGTTGTACGTTTCACACTCCTCCCTGATGAGTTCCGATAAGATGAAACCTAGGTCGGGGGATTGGGCGGTGACGACAGTTTTTCTTTAAGAGGCAACCATTACTTTTTTGTCCAATGGCACCAATGTAAGGTGTGAACTGTGTTCTTCTTTTAATTGTAAGAGCCATATTGTGTTCATCCCTTTTATATGTTTCTATCCACTTTTTTTTATACCTTCTTCCAAATATAATACAGTTACCTCATAAACCGAAAAGAGGTTTTCCTTATAGAGATATAAAACAATTGTAATATATGCATACATCAAGTTATCTGCAGCTATCACGTTTGATAAATATTATCATTACCTATAAGATTTTACAAATAATATAGTAAAATGTTGGCAATGTTGACCACAAATAAATATGTCAAAATCAGTATGTATCTAATCATCTGGTCTTTGGGAACCTGAAAGCTCATGGTCAACTGAAAATAAGTTTACCGTTAAACCCAATCCGGAAATCCATCCAATCCTTAACTCCATCTCCTTCAAATATATTTTAAGTGCTAACATTATCCATCCATCAGGGTCTTGGTCTACCAAATACTTAAACGAAATAAAAACTGTTGAAGAAATAGACCAATATATATATATATATAGTGTGTGTGTATCCCACTCTTTTACCATTAAAGATGAATAGTGAAATTAGCGCACAGCCCGAACTAAAATAATAAAATAAAAAAATAGTGAAATTGTTTACTTCCCAAATAAGGGTGTGTGAAAGTCCATTATTCAAATCAAATATATGGCATATTTCCAGAGTTAAAACATAGTTAGAAGATTTTTGTTGTTTTCATGTGGCAAGAAAAGTATATTTTGTGTGTGTGCTTCATACAGCAAGTGACCTAATATGATTTACAAACTGTCTTATAAAAAAAAATATTCATTAGATTTGGTCCTAAGCTTGCAAATAAAGTTATTATATCAGTAATACAATTACTACATATTTTTGACATGTAAATATTAGTTAAACAAAATTACAAAAATAAAAAATAAAACTAAGACGCAATTATATATATTTTTGGCAAAGTTTCGTAGTTGTCAAAGCTGAAAGTTTTTTTTAAAGTAAAATCTTACCAATACTGTATCAATTAAAATTTCTTAATAACATATTTAAATTTTAATAAGGACCACTTGTTTAACAACATTTAAAACTCAATAAGCCATAATTCAGTTTTTACTTTTATCATTAACTTATTTCTCAGATTATAAAGTTGATGTCTTCAAAGTGTCACACACAAACACATATAGACACACACATTCTATCACCAGGCAACCAAGGAATCTAACCACATATCTACAGTATCATGAATTGTATCAATTAATTGAATATCCATGTCATTATGTTAACAAAATATTCAAATTCTTGACACTAAGGTTAGATGTTTAGTATTATGATGGTGCTTTCTTAAGTTAAGATGGTTTATTGTTCATGTGCTAATCTAAATTGTTATTTACTTAGTGAAGTTTAGTGCATTTAAAACTAACATTTGCAAATGTCTTTTAGTGTCACGACCCTTACTGTGTGAAGACGTGCGAGTCTGACGCACTTGGTTGTTACGTGCTTGATAACAATGGCTACATTGTTGTGTCCAAGGAAATTAAGGACACTGGTAGGTTCTTTGGTGACATAGATGGCTATGTCATGGAGAGTCTGGTGAAAGAGAAGATTTACAAGAAAATACACATGTTTGATTATCAGGCAGTTTGCTTCAGAGGTGAACCAACCAAGAGTCAAGGATCTATCTTAATGACGGTAAGGCAAGATTTTACTATTATTAACCATCAATAACAATACAACGTTTTTAATACATTAAGGTGGTTTTCTTCATCTCCTTCTTAGCTTCATATTTGTATAGGTCCGCAGCAGCCAGTGTATTTAGTAGAGCATCTCGGGGTTAATAAATTAATGGTGGGGGTGGAGAACATCACCGATCAAATAAGTAGAAATTTAGAGTAGAATTTGAAGTTTTATTTTAAATAAACATTAGACATTTTGCACCATGGGTTACTTAATATAAAGAAAACAAATTACTTAATACATGAATATGGATAAATAGTTAATGTAGTGGTCATTTAGCCACAAGGTCTCCATTTCCTCTCACCTATCTCTAAGCCCTCTTTTACCAACACGAAAAGAACTTCTGAATACAGGTCTTATCTGTTCGTGTGCTAACCGGCAAGTGTCTTGCGTCTGACGCTTCCCTTCCACATAGGGTCAAACACAGACGCTAAATCGGATGTGCTGATTGGCTAGCTGTTCGCGCCAAACCTCCCCTTTCCACTGTGAAGCCACACACACGTGTAAGCCACCGGTGCATCTCACAGCTTCCGGGTACAGATACGATTAAATAGCATGATGCTTGAAAGTGAAAAGTAAAAGTAATAAATTTAGATGATGTTAAGATTTCACCCAAGGCTTTACGAAAATGAAAAACTATTAGATTTAAAAGTTAAAGGCCTAAAAATGAAGTTAATGAATTGAAATTAAAAACATATATTGCTTACAGCTTTGGTTAAGATTTAGACAACTTATAATTAATATTAAACCCCACACTTAAATATAACTAAACATTTGATCGTAACATAGAGATTAAATTAGGCCTAGATGATTGGAAAACAATAATGTATTATAAGTTTAGTACTTTCAGTATCTTGATCATATTAGCATGTAAACAATGGCAAACTAATTACGAAGTCCCATTAAGGAAATATCAAAAAGTGGCCAAAACCCAAATGTGCAAGAGTGACATATTTTTAAACTCTAGATTATTTACACGCTTAAGCCGCCCAATAGTTTAAAATACAAATTTAATAAATATTTAGGCCTTTATCAAACAAAATGGGTGACATAAAAATATAAGTGCAAAACACAGAGCTGCCATGAGTTAAAAAAGTACTGTACAACTGTTGTCCATTGTTTTAAATATATTGCAAACTACTGTAGTAGTCTTGCTATTTAAATACCTACCTAGGCACAGTTCTGTTTTTGTCGCCAATGGTGTTTGATAAAGGCCTACATGTTTACTAAATTTGTGTTTGTAAATTTTGTGACTTCCTACTAAAGACTAAAGGAAGATGTTGCCATTGTACACTCTTTTTATCCTGAACGGAATCAGTCTTATCTTGACAAATTGCACTATGACCCTATCTTATAAACTATACCATAGTGGAATACTACAAGGTAAGCTTGATAGCTTATAAGTTAAACAAAGAGTACATTGGATTCTGCAAACTTTTTCCTTGGAAGGGCTTTCTTCACTTATTTCTACTCATTAATACATTCTCTTTTATTATTGTTCTCGAGTGTCTTCTTTTACTCCATACACTTTTTATTTTATACCTAATTATTAAATGTTCAAGTTCCTGAAGCCAGAATTTGGTGCTTAATCCTAGTAATGCTTTCCTAGCTTAAGTCAGTTTGTAAGTTATATTTATCTGGTAGGAAGGTGTATATTTTATACTTTGGAGCCCACTTACACAATCAGATTTAACAGCGCTGCTAAATGATATACAATTTAAAATGGTTGTTATTTTACTAATATGGATGGCTGAAATATCAGCGCAGCCACTGAGTGTAGTCAGCTGTCCCAACAGCCAGAGGATACCTGGCACTGTAGCTAGTGTTAAAAAACTGTTTTAAATGGTTGTATTTCCAAGAATAGCTGATATGCACAATCTTTTGAAAGAGACATATGATAATATGTATGCTAAGCTAATTGCACAAAATCAAATATTATTTGATAGCGTAGGAATAACACTTTTTTTTGACAACTTTAATTTGGAGTTAATTGGAGTTTTTTTTATCATCGTGTCTTACTACTTGTTTAGGTTATGTGCATACATAATTGTTCCAATGGGGCAGGGATGTGAAAGGAAGCATTTCAGAGGTAATTTACCCACATTAGCATGGAAGGAGAGTGGGAAACCACAGCTGACCCGACCGAGATTTGAACCACATTCTCTGTCATACCTGCCTTGGTGGTGTAGTTTGCTAACGTACTGGTATCGTGTTGAGCTAGACTGCCGAGGATGAGAAGATTGAGGTTAGAATCATGGTCGGGTGAACTGGGGGTGCTTTTCCCTAAATGGTTTTCCACTCTTCCGCCAAGCAAATGCGGGTTCACTCCCTCTAAATTCAACCTTCCCTATCCCTAACCTATTAGCGTAATTAGTACTTAAGCGTATAACTCGAAAGGGTTGTAAGACACGGTGTTAAATATTATAGTCACCCTGTCACCAGACCCTTCTAAAATGAGTGACGCCATAGACCTCTCACCCAATGAAGAGGGTAAGGAGTTTTTTAGATAACGTTTAAAATTTTGTTTCTAATCTTGCGCAAATTAGAGGGTGAACCCAATACCAAAGATTTTGTATATTGTTATACATTCTCTTATGTAATAATGCAAGTAAAAGTATTTCCTCCTCAGAGTTGACTTATAGCTATAAGTAAAAACAATGGGCAGAGCTTCTCAGTCACACCGCTTAAACCGCTCATTGGATTGGGCCTTAATAATATTAGTCGTTGTAGCAAACCGTTTTAGTTCTAAAATTCAAATCTATATTTTATCTGTTTACTTCAATTTCATTGCAGCCTTTGAACCATCTTAAATGGATGTTAGAATGGACAATTGCAAATGCACTTTGGATGTTTGCTCAAACTAACCTGCATCACATGTGGTACGGAGATGGTGCCTATGGCTCGGAGCACAGGGATTATGATGGCTGTGAGTTTCATAAGTTCTTGTTTGAAAGATCATATTTGGTGGCTATCCTGTGTTGATTCAAACAAGTTGTGATTTAGGAAAGAACTTTCCTTGTTTATGTTAAAGAAAAGTGAGCATTTAGAATAAAATAAATTAATCACATCGAAGCTCTGCCAATAAAAATATTGACAGCTAAAATACTACATTTATTTTTAATTATAGCCATTCTGAGCTGTTATATACATTACAAATTAATATTCATATGGAGAAAAACTGAAGTAATTTAATAATAAGTTGTAAAAGTAGCTTGATTTGTCAGATTAACACGAAATATTACAAACAAAGGTGCAATAGAATATTTTCCAAGTAATTTGATTGCATTAAGTTGAAAAAATATTCTGTTGTGGTTATTTATATAAGCATAAAACAACTAAAAGAAAATATTCGAACTTCGATTCGACTTTGAGAATATTTCATATATTCGATTCGAGTTTGCTTCGAATTGAAAAGGGGACTTTGCACACCCCTAAAATTAACCTTCAAAATTTTAGTCATACTTTGGGTTGTTATTCACAATATTATTATTTTGAGTTTGACTTTAATGATATTGTAGATTATGTTACCTCATTGAATTGTAATATTGATGACCTATGTCTCATTTAAAAATGCTCAAAATAAATTAGTGATATATCTACTTGGTCACAATCCTGGCTAGCTTCTCTGCAAGTGGCCACCCCAAATTGTTTTCATTCTCCTACCAAACAAATTTTAGTGGAGCCACTGAAAATTTATCCTATTCATTTCTATGACAAATAAAATAACCTCATGTAAATATATTGTTTCACTGGATACTAATGTGTTATTATTATGAGTTAACACGTTATTAATGTAAAAACATCACTACTATAGTGTTAAATAGCATCATTTGAGTAAATATTTCTTGATTCTTTAATTATTAATGAAACTAAAACTTTGCGTCAATATTAGATTGATATTTTTGAATTATTGTCCAATAGTAACTAGGTGTGAGCTAAGTCCACTGAAGAAATATTCCCAAAGCTGAATTGAAGTTAAAATATATAATATATTAGGGGTTTCCAAGCTTGGGTTTTTCATTCAAGTTGAACTCTAGTTGAGAATTTCAAAAAGCTCCCGAGTTTCAAGTATTTTCATAATTTTAAAATGTTAAGAGTATATTTATTTATTTTAAAAGTAAAATAGTATATTTAAATTAGAAATAACACTTTAAAAAACATGATTTAAAAATTAGAGCAACACTCAAATGAAAATATAATATAAACACTCATGTCTTTAAAGATATTAAAATTACACTAAAATTTTCAATAAAGTTAATAAAATTGACGTTTTACTGAGCTAATACTTGTCAAAAATAAGCCTCCATAATATTTAACAATCAGAAGAAAGGGGGGTGTTAAATCTAATAAAGTGTTAAAGAATGGCAAAGCTGCAGGTATAGATGAGATCACAAGTTAAATGCTTTAAGTATGGGGGCACGCTACTACTTGCCAGAATATGTCAGTTGTTCAATGTGTGTGTGGGGATTTTGAACATTCCTAATGACTAGAAGAATGCTGTCATTGTTCCTTTGTACAAAGGCAAAGGCAGTAAGGCTGAATGTAAGAATTATAGGGCAATTAGTTTGTTAAGTATTCTAGACAAAGTTTTTTGGGAGAGTTTTAATTGAAACGGTGCATGAAAAACCAGCGGATAAGATTTGAGGTGTGCAATATAGTTTCATGCCAGGTAGAGGTTGCATGGACCAGATATTTGCATTGCAACAAGTGATTGAGAAATGTTTGGCACTAAGGAAGTAAGTTTATTGTGCATTCGTTGATATGGAGAAAGTATATGATCGGGTGAATCGGAGTATGTTATGGAATGTTCTTAGAGAGTATGTTGTGGATGCAAGTATAGTAAATGTATTTATGGTGGTGTATGATGGAAGTAAAGTGTATGTTAGGGTGAATGAAGCTTTTAGCGAATAGTTTGGCATCAAACAAGGTGTTAGACAAGGTTGTGTTGTGTTTACTTGGTTGTTTGATGTATTATTCATGAATAAATATATGAGGGGTGCTTAAGGGTGGGTGTGGTGTGCAAATGGACAATGTGAATTTGAGAGTGGTTTTTTATATTCATATATAAAAGCACTATACATAGATAATGCCATATTAATGGCTGAGAGTGAAAATGACTTACAGATTGCATTAAATCGTTTAAATGTGGCGACAGGCAGAATGGATCTTAGTATAAATTTCTTCAAAACTAAGGTGATAGTTTTTGATAAGAATGGATCAGGAAACTTAAGTTAATATAAATGTAAAACTGTTAGAACAAGTGAATGATTTTGTGTATCTGGGCAGAATGTTCTGTAAAAATAGGATGGATGGTGAATTCGACAGATAGGTGAACGCATCTTGGAGAGTAGTTGGATGTATGTTGACTATTCCAAAGAATGAAGTAGTATCGAAAGAGTCAAAGATGGAAGTATGTAAAAGTGTGTAAACACCAAAATTGTTTTATGGATTTGAAGTGTGGGTTTTTCTGGAAAAACACAAGAACAAGATGCATGCGGTTGGTATGAAATATCTAAGAAATGTATGTGGAAAAACTCATATGAACAGAGTCGTTAATGAATGGGTATTCAATAGGACAATTTGAAAGAGGCTTCTTATGTTGGTATGGGCATGTTAAGGAGATTAGTGTGGATCGAGTGAGGAAACAAATATATTAAGGTAGAGTGTGTGGCTCATAGAAAAGGGGTAGGCCATGTAAGACATGGCTAAATGTTGTAGACGAATGTGTGAAAAATAGAAACATTAGGAATTTTAAAAATAAAAGAGCATGTATAACTCAGTGTATATGTTGTTTAAGCTGAGTGAGTAAGCAAGGGAAGGATAGGGAAGTGTGGAGAAAGTTAGTGAGGTTGGATTAAGTACGGAATTGTTTTTTTGAGATTCATGCACAGTTTCTCGCTTACCCTGTAAGGGAACTGTGTGATTAGGTAGGTATGCATGTATGTATACATACATGCCTAGAAATTATCTTACTAGGAAATTTATTTTAATTCAATCTTTAGTTCTTATTAAAGCTGATGTTCATACTTTAAAATTAAAAATAATATTTCTAGTAGAAAATATGAAATAGTAGTATAAATGTGGTAATTTCGGTAATATATTTATTGCACTGTTGATCAATACTGATTTTAGACAGGTCAACCAACACAATTCTAAAACTAAATAGAAACTAATGCAAGTTTTGTAGCTGAACTTATTCAATACATGTTTTAAATATCTTAAGTTTGAAAACAATCAACATGTACCCTCAATGTTAAATTTTTAATCTAAACGAAATTATAATTTTAAAAAGGGACCATGTAAAATAATGATTATTCCAGTATTTAGTGATCTACTTAGCCATTTTTGTTTTTATTGCCTTGTCATGGAAATGAAATTTCAATAGAGGATAATTCAAAATGGATGAAAATAATAATTAGGTTACCACTCGAAAGTAGTTTTAGAGCTCTACTAGTATATTATGTTATTAATGTGAAATTTGATATTAATTTTTAAAATTCGCTAAGCTACCAAATGATCTCTAAGTGAAATTGCTGATATAATCTAAATTAAATAGCCTATACTTATTACTGCGTTTTAAAAATTGATTTGTACTACTTTAAGAGGAAGCTCGAAAATAACGAGCCTACAAAACTTTCGATCTTGATCCCGAGCTTCCATGAGGAGCTTGACTCGAATCTCAAAATCTGAGTTCTTGTAGAGCCCTAATAAATAAATGTTTTTAATTTTTTTTCATTCACATTTATATCATTTTAGATATAAAATATTTACTAAATACTTTATTGCAAAATTGTTTTGCACATTTTGCCCCAAGCTGGTGAATAAAGTTACCATCCCAACATGTAAATTAAATTACTACATATTTTTATCATGTAAACATTAATTTGTGATTTACATAGCTTATCAAATTATTAAAATTGAGATTGAATGTGTTTGTTAGAAAGATAAATATAAATAACAGAATAAAAATAAAGATTACTCATAAAATAGTCTTCTTCTTTTATTCATTCTCAACTAAAGATATATTTCTAATTTGGTTCTATCCCTAATTTAGTGTATGTAGATAGTGTTAACACCAATGAAGACGATGAAGAGGGTGAAGAGAGTGAGGGAACAGCTAAACCCACAGACCCTCCCTATGAAAAGATGCAAATTAACAGAACTCGTCCAGATGCTTGCGACGCAGAAATGGATTTGTACAAGTTGGTGAAATATTCACAGAAAGATCAATCACCTTATCAGAACAAACAAATGGCTTGTATGAGGTATTCGATTTGAAGTGTTTTACCAACTTAGTAGCGTAACTTAGTGGTAGTGGGATCGTGGATGAACATGTTTCATCTTCGTTGGAAAAGTTTCTATTCAATTGCCGTAGTACCCATAGTAGATATAAAATAACTGTTCATATTATCCCCTTCGGTGGCTGCATGGTTTTGCAATAAATTAGACTGCTACTGATGGGGGAGGGTTTGATCCCGGTTGGGTGTACTGAGGGTAATTTTCCCTAAATAGTTTTCCACTTACCCTCCATGCAAATGCAGGTACACTTCCTCTAAATTCAACATTCCTCATCCCTAACGCATTAATGTAATTATTAAATAGGCGTATAAACCAAACGGGTAGTAAAATGCGCTGCTAAAAACTGTTCATGTTACTATACATAAAAAATTAAACTAAACATATAATGAAGTTGTATTTTATTTACTTTGGCCATAAATTTGTTTGCTATAAAAATGGTAAAAATAACTTGTGTTACTTTCATTCCACCTTAAGTTAAAATAAATAGAATATTAAACTAGGCAATTCTTACTCTATACTGACTTTCCCCTAGACCATACGTGGTGCAAGCCATCCCATACAGCAACATGATCCTACTAGTGGTGGACCTCACTTGTCCTCGGACAGCCGTCCCGATGTCCATTTTGCCGATTGAAGTGGAGTACCGTAACTTCTCCTTGGCTTGCTACAAAGCCCACTTCTTTGACCTTCACCGGACCAAACCACTTTCTTGCATCAATAATCACACCAAGGTAAGCCACTTTGATTTGCCCAAATTTTTACGATCAATCTTAAGGCAATTAGTTGCTAGCCAACAGTAACCAAGCACCCGTTTAAGTGAACTGGTCATAGTCTACTCATACTCTTTTGTTGTGGGCTTGATGTATTTATTTAATATTCACCTTATCTGCATCAGTGGTCACATGGTCTAATGTGTCACTCTCGTTTTATACTGGATTGCTAGTGACTGAGGAGTAGGTATTCAAATTCTAGTACTATACTGAGGATGGTTTTCCCTTATTGGTTTCACACTCTCTCTCCACATGTGTGTGCGCTTTTTTTTCTAAAACTCTTATCATCCTCAAGTCTTATTTAACTAACATAATTAATGTATGAGTATAACCCAAACCAAGACTAAGATTCAGTGGAGAAAAAAAATTCACCTTCCTTATCTTTTGTCCTAATAGGAGGGTAAATATAAGTTGTGGATACCAGAATAGGTGGTAAGCCACTTATCAATACGAAACTCTTAACAGATGGGCAAGTTTAGCCCCATTAATAGTGTGAGCCTTTCTCTCATTTAGGTGACTAGGATTTGATCCTATGAGATTTGAGAGGCTAATGCAAACAATGTGCATCTTCCTTTGACTTGAGAGCTTAAGAGTTTGATTCAGATTGGCTGCTCTGAGAGTTGTTTAAACATAATGTGCTCCTCACTCTAGGATGCTGTTCTTTAAATTAACCTTCCTCATTCTGTTCCCTGATATTGAATAAAATCGCCAATAATCAGCAATGCCGTTACAGTGATTAATTCTTTCTCAACCTGGATTAGTGGTCACACAGTGTAAGGTGTTGCTCTTGCAATAGGCTGGATTGTTGGTGATAGACTGTTCAGAGTTTTAATCTTGGCTGAGTTTGGTTTTCCTAAGTGCTAATGTCGCAATAAATTAGACTGCCGAAGACAAGGAGTCAGGGTTCAATCCTGGTAGGGTGTACTGAGGGTGGTTTTCCAAATTTCCTCCATGCAAATGTGGGTACATTTCCTCTAGATTCAACCTTCTTAATACTTGACACATTAATCTAATTAGTATATAGGCTTATAACTCAAACAGGTAGTAAGACACGGTGCTAAAAAAAATGCTGATAGCTTAGCTAATAAGATATGCTAGAAAATTCCAATATTTTTAAAATAATCAGATGTGAGATTATTGCCAAATTGAAGGACCATGATTTGATATCAATTCTTTAAAGAACGAAAAATTGATAATACAAAGAGTTCCAAGATTGATTCCTGTATAGGGCTGAAACTTAATAGGTGTGAAATTGGGTTTGAGTTCTTATTTACTGGTAAACTAATCGTCTGGATTGTTTGTAGTTCTCTCTTGGATTTAGGTTAGGATGAGCCCTCATTAGCAGCCTAGCATTAATGCAACAAATGACTACCAATTGTTTTGTTTTATTTCCGCAGGAGAGTGAGATTGAGCACTTGTGTGGGGGCTCCTCCATCATTCAACTTAGCTTGCTACTACTCTTCCCCAGTTGGGCTCTTGCATACTTTGTTTTCAGCGAGCGTTGAGATAAACTGTCTTTTGACGACTGTAACATTGACTGTGATAACTCCCTTCTTGTATAAACATTTGTAAAAAAAAAAAAAAAAAAAAAAAAAAAAAAAAAAAAAAAAAAGGGGGGGGGGGTTAAAAAAAAAAGGGGGGGGGGGGTGAAAAAAATTAAAAAAAATTAAAAACCCGCATTTAAAAAATNAAGTCTCATTTAGCACAGCTTTGAGTAAAAGAAAGACATACAGTGAAACTCTTTTTCATCCTCCATATCTTTAAGAAGAAAAGGTCTGCTATATTACAATGAAGTTAAATTTTAAAACTCCAAAAGATGTTACTAAGTAAAACCATATAGCTTTTATTTAAAAAAGATTTATCTTTGTTTCAAACAAATTTATATTGAATTTGTGACTAGACACACTTAAATGGGAATGGTTTGAAATAACTATTAATATAAAAGAAATGTTACAGCTGATATTCTTTTAAATGTTTAAAGATATCATATATGTTAAGCCTCGTTTATATTGTATTGTTGGCCAACACGATCCCAACAAGTTGTGTTACAATATAAACGCATTCCCAACTTGTGAATGTTGGCCAACATGTTGGTGTTGAGCGAGCCGATCAGAGACAACAAATTGTGTTGGATCATTTGTTGGAGATAATAAACGATCAACCCAGCATGTTGGCTGACTTGGGAGGTTCTGTTTCACTGTTTCACTGGTAAATTTTAATTTCCTAATTTAGCTACAAGTGTATAAAATCTTTAATAAATCATCGAGTTCAAAAAAAAAAAACAAGCTTATGTAACAAATTTAAAAAGGTAAAATAATTAAATATGTTGTGAAACATTTAATATAAAATTTTCAATACAGTACATACTTAGATTTAGTTCAATTTAGTTTTATTGTCAAACCATTTTGAGTTGTTATAAAAAATATATTATTTTAAGAATCTCAAGTACTATCAAATGTAATTATCTACATAATTAGTTTTTATTTTAAACAAACATAATGGATGGAAACCCAACCATTCTAAATATTTATACACTCTAGAATCAAATTAAGAGTACCTACTATGAGTGATACCTATCTAACGTTCATGAATAAAAGAATATCTATTTTTATTACATTTGAATGGATTAATATTTAAAATAAATATAATATTTAAGTCTTAGTTAAAATTATCCAGAGTTCACTTATATGTACCTGTTGAAATATAATTAATAATTTACTTTAACAATATCAAAGAATTAATTTGAAATGCAATATTTAAAATCCTGTAAGACGTAAAACAATTCTAAAAATAATAATTCAAGTAAATATCATTACTTTTTACATTTTACAATTTACTTCATTCTTGGTCATCAGGAAATATTATTTTTTATTTATTTATTTGAGGTATTCAACATGCACTTCATGAACTGACTGATTAAATCAGCACAATAGAATTTTATGAGTGAGAGCAAAAGGTTCTACCAATTTTTCCGGGAAAGGTATTTACACAAACCTTCCAGGATTCTTTGACATGTCTCAATCGACATAGGACCGACGGCTTTACTTCCCCTACAAAGGAAATTAGGAAATAAAATTTGGTTATGTTATAATTTTATAATAGTTTTGTAAAGATAAGTTGATTAAAATTCTAGTTTGAAAAAGTTTCTTTATCATGATAACACATAATTTTGCATTACCCTCTCAGTAACTTAAACATTTTTTTTTCAATACATTTTGGTTTACAAAATATACCTCACTTTTGTATTCGACTGGTACATATAGAATGTGTGACAACCAAAGATTATTATTACTGCTTAGCTTAGCATAAACTTATACACATGTTTAATTCAAATATGTAAGATAAATTTCACTATGTTAAAAAGGTAAAACAATTATTACCTTCTTTGGCAGAGGAGACACCGTGTAGCCAAACTACTAATCGCTTGTCTTTATTACCTTTGGATTATTGCATTTATGTAGTAATTATTTTCAAGCAAACTAGTTGTTTAAGGGGTAGATCCAGGAATTTTGTGAAGGGGATAAAGGGGCGCTCTCATGGGACCCAACGAGGGGATGTTCTCCTTCAGGAAATTATGAAGGGGGAAAAAAATCCTTCAAAATTCGAGATTAAAGAATAATTTAGAAAAGGTTAATTAGAATATTTAAAATATATGCATACAAGCTTATTTATGTTTTTTTGTGATTTAAATTAGGTGCTTAAAGTGTAAATCAATTATTGACAAAGATTGACACTCTAAGCAACTGGTTAGTGAGATATTACATGACAGTACAACTTGAAGTGACTACAACGAAGATTAAATTGGTTTAGTTTTTTAAATTTTATTGTTAATACTAATTAAAACAATTCTTATGGTGGGGGGGTGGGGCAGCGGCGGCGAAGGTGCGCCCTTCCTCTAGATCCACTTGTGTGTTGTTTATGGTTTAATTTTTCTGTGGCTGCATTAAAGTGATTTTAGCAAATAAATTTAAGAAAACAAATAACACATTGAGGAGAAAATAAATTTACCAACTCATTATTTAAAAATGTGGTGGTCCAATGGCTAAATAATTTTATAGTAAAGGAAATTGATAAAACTAAAGAAAAGGAAAAATAAACTACTATGAGTAAATTTGATGAAGAAAGCCCACCTAGGGAAAGAGAAAAAATGTGGGAAGAATCTAATGCACAAAGGTGACATCTTCTTCCTTTCTTCTGTCTTCTATAGTAGTAGTAGTCACACATTTGATCACAAATAGAATAATATTTTGGCACTGTTGCCTTTATCAAACACAAAGAAGAAAGAAGAGAGTACAGATAACACAAACACTGCATTGGATTCTTCTCACATTTTCCCTCTTTTCCTAGGTGGGGCTTTCTTCATCAAATTTACTCTTGGTAGTTTATTTTTCCTTTTTCTTTAGTTTTATCAATTTCCTTTATTATAGAATTCCAACTCATTATTTGATATTGTACTGAAATAATGTTGCATTGTGACCAATCAAGGAAATGAGGTGGTTTGACACCTCTGCACTTGGATGCCACAATAATTTTTAGATATCAAGGAAAAAATCGTTTGAAACCAACAGTTATTAATATTGCCAACAATATAATTAGCTTGTTTATATCCTCACAAGAATTGATTGTAACTGAAACTCTCTGTTAGTAAATAAACATAAAGAAGCATTTAGAAGATAGTAATAAATATTCCATTAGTAATGAATAGACATATTTTTACAAGAAGTTAGATTAGAACATAACATGTGGGATTTAATATTAATGTCCAGTGTTTGTAACGTTTCCTTCTATATAATGTTCATTACAAAAAAAAGTCTTATTTCTTTAATAAATAAGGAACTAGTTAAAATTATTATTCATTTAGTTAAAATTAATGTTCTTTTCTCAAGAGCTATGAAGTTTTATTTTGTAATCATTAGGGCTGATTATAAAAACTAACATAAATACAACCTGAAGGGGTGGAAATATTATTTCCTTTTTTCAACCTACAATCCAAGCAGGATAGTATTTGTGGATAGTATTTGAAAATTGAACAGTTAATTATCGATAGGAAAAGCATGCTAAACATCATCCTATAATTAACTTTATTTCCTACTCCACAATTTTCCAGATAAATTAAATATATTCTCTCTCACTCACTCTTTCAAAATTATGAGCTATCTTAAAGGAACATGTTTCATTTAACCAGTGCAAATTTAAATTTCCGATAATTAAACAATATTTTGAATAAAGTATTAACAGCTTAGTGTTTATTATTTATTTAGTTTAAATCTATAAATTGTAGTCACATGTATTCAACAAAGAAAGAATCATTAAAATAAGATTGTGTTTCACCTTATAGCAAAGCATACATATTATGTTTCCATTTTCTAACTAGTACCGTGTAAAATCAAGTGAATTAAGCCAAAATGATATAATTGTAGAGTAATGAAGCACAAATAAAAGTAAAAATACTAAGATATATTTACAATTATTTCAATATTTTGATGCCTCTGTAGCATCTTCCTCAGGAAGTAGTACACTAAACACTTTACAACTATGTTGGCATCACTGAAGCCAACTTCCTATGAGTTATTCGGATAACGAATTGTTTGTAAAATTGTATTGGTGTTTTTACTTTTCTTTGTGCTCATTTTTCTACAATTCTAGCATATTTATTCAATTTTGTAACTAGGTATTTTCAACATCACATTTTATTTACATTATTGTATTTATGCATAAATTACATATTAATAATTTCAGTCTATCCCCAAAATAAAGCCTAAATTCAATAGTTAATTGATCAAGTACATGATTCATTTGCTTTAGGTTCTTTCTTATGTTAAAAATATCAAGAATGGCAATATTTATTATAAATATGCATTATTTTTTCAAGGTCTATCATGCCATTCAAGATGTGGCCAATAGTGATGTTTAGTTTGATCTTCAACTGTTATTTAAATACATTAACTAATACAATTTGAAAGCCTATACAAAAACAAACATACCAATAAGAAATATCGCCACTTTTATATATAATTTAATATTATATAATATCTAATGAGACCTTGTTTGATAACACAAACATTTGTATTTTGTAAATATCATGACATCAATTATAACAATGTTCTAGTTATTATAAAGATACAATTTACTGTTAAATATTCATTGGATTCAACCATAAATAAAATTCATAAAAATCTAATTTAATACCTTATATTATTGTTGCTATACTGTTTGATAGCATTTAAATATAATGTTTTGTGTAATAAATTCTTTAAAATGTGTTAACATAGCCTATATATTTGACTGAATGAATGAAATTAAAGTTAAAACTCTTTGCTACAAATGTTAGTATTTTCAAGATTTTATAAAAAAAATTGATTAAAATGTGTTGTGTAAGTGTAAAATTGCTATTCCCTGTTGATTTTTTTTCAATGAAGGAAAAAGAGAATTGAATGGTTTATGACTGTATTGTTCAAATGTTTATATACGTAATAAAGAATTAAAGTTTGGCAGTACCATTACTTGAAAGTTATTATTAGAAGAGTGTACACCTTTAAGGATTCAAACAATGGCTGGTTTTAAATTTAAAAAAATTGTGAGACTGGTTTCCAATTTGTTAGGTTTTTACTTTAATCTTAAATGTTTGAAAACTAAGCTATTGCATTATAAGCCAATCAAGAAAGATTTTTTTTTCCCGCACATGTTTGAGTAATGGAGACAACTGGTCTACAACAAGAAACCTTTGGTGCATTGCAGCTTCCTATATGCTCTCTGCACTTTATATTGAAGTAGGAACTTCACAGTTAGAATTTAGAGCTAATATACCCACTTTTGTGGAGAATGAAAAACCTTTAAGAAAAAACTACCACAGGTACAACCAATAGAATCTAAACCTTAACCTTCAAATCACTAGAAATGTAGTCTATTACAAGTGTCACACCTTAAGTCATATAACCACCAATATAGGTTACAGGTTACAAGAAACATTGTATATTGCCTTTTAGCTGGTTACCCATACAATAGATTTGATCTTTGCCATACAACAGCTGATGGAAAGTAGTTATGAATTTGGTAAAGACTCGGTAATGGTATTTATAGATGTGAAGAGGGCATATGATAGCGTGGATAGAAATAAAGTTTGGAAAGCGATGGAGGAGGCCGAAGTGGAAAGTGGAGTTGTAATGAGAGTGAAAAACATGTATGAGGATAATGGGAGGTTGTGTTAAGACTGAAATTGGGAAAACTGAGTGGTTCACAATAAAAAAATTGAGTGACCGAGAGCGTGCCCTCTCGCCACTACTAGTTGTAATGGAAATGGTCACATACAAAGTGGCAGGAAAACTCGGGGGATGCAAGAATGAAAGCCTTAATGGTATGGGGGGGGGGAAATAAAGAGGAATGGAATGAAGAAGTGATAGAATGTGGAATGAAATTTAGCATGGCAAAGTGTGAAGTGATGGTAATGACATGAGAATAAGGTCTAGTAAAGCTATAAAGTTGGATGGAGTATAGCTGAGAAAAGTACAGAAAGTAAAATATCTTGGAAGCATGATTAAGGCGAAAGGTGGAAGTAGAGAGGATATAATGATAAGATGGACAGCAGGGAAAGTTGTTTTATAGGTGTGTAAGAGACCTGCTATGGAGAAGAGAAGTGCCCTTGAAGTGTAAGGAAATGTTGTATAGGGCATACTTTGTCCCCATTGTCACATGAAGCAGAAACATGAACATTGAATGTAAGATAGACTAGGAAAGTGGAGGCCATGAGAATGAAGTTTCAGAGGAGCATGTTAGTTGTCCAAACGAGAAACAAGATTAGGAATTAAGTTATCCAAGAAAAAGTGGGGATACAGGTAGTACATGAGATTGTATGGGCATGGAACGAGGATGTAAAAAGAGAGGATGCCAAAGAAAATTATGAAAATGAAGTATGTAGGAAAAAGTCCGCAAGGGAGGCCAAGAAAGAGATTGGAGTAGCAGATAACAGAAAGTGTTCAATTGAGAGGAGAATAATGGAGGAAGAATGGTGGAAGGATAGAGGAAGATGGAGGCATTTTACTAAACTGACCCGGCCATAGACTGAAAACAGTTAATGTGGTTATATGCCAAATAACAAAAAAGGTTGACATAAGATGTACACAAAGAAATAATTAATTCCTTTCTATTCAAGTTGCTTAAGTTTATGCATCATCATTTTAATATAGTTCACCAGACAATATAACAGCTTAGATGACTTGAAGGCAAATCTTAATAGTTTCCTGTATTGAGATACTTATCTATGTTGACTTTTCAGAAAATGTATGTTTGTCCGTCCACTTTGGTGCATCTAAGCAACAAGACACCCTTCACACAGACACAGGAATAAAGCTATGTTTTATTATTTATTTGCAACTCTTGGAATTACAGTGAAGCTGGGCATGGCAAAGGTGCCCCAGATGGAATTGTAGGTTTCACTAAACGAATCACGGACAGACTTGTCACTCAAGGTGAGGAAATTAATAAGTTGTACAGCAAATGCAGAAAAATTAAGAAAACAAAATTTTGGTGTTACAATACACAAAATAAAGGGAAAATGGCAAGCTTACTCATACCAGTCAGTAATTTCTATATAAACAATAACAGATAATTTAATTTAGTAGTTTTTTTTAAATCAAGAAACAGGCAACAACAGAATCTAAGTGACCAAGATTAACCTATAGCCATGCTGCCATAGTCCAGTCTGTTTTTTACTCTTTTCTGCTGTAGAAGGGGATTGATGTACTCCAAAAATTACATAATTATATGTTTGCTTGTGTTTTAATCGTGAACTTTGAGACCTACAATTTTCTAGTGTGTAGGTCTTACCATTCTATCCTCCTCCCAATGTTTAATTTCATATACAGAATAAAAAAATTAAAACATCGAAGCTGTTAAAGCCCCTCTGCTTGGGAAAGTTATGCCATTTGTAGGCACCATGAAGGTTCAAGTAACCAGGAGGAGATTATCACTGAAAGTAGTCAACTTTCAAACAAGTATCTGCTTCTATTGTATACCTGGCCTTAAGTGCAATTATTTTAACCTGGGAGATCTTCACTTTTAAATGTCTTTATCTTGCCTTGTACCCAGTTAGAAATAATAACTTCAAATTTGAAATAAATGTACAAGTATTCATTTTAATATTGTAAGCATTAAAACACTTCATAGTTATTTAAAAATTATCCTTTTTGTATTTATTTATATCAATCCTATGCTAGTTATTTCAACCTTATGTAATGTGAAAAATCTAAATTCAAATATTCCATGAGGATTAAAATTTTCAGCTCTGCTATGGTTCTCATAAGATGTAATAGTTGCCATTTTCTTCTTCTTTTAATCCTGTAAAAAAAATGTACATTCCTTTTGCTACTCTATTCTTTATAGTTTCTGTAGTGAGACATTTTATCTAGCATTATTCAGGTAAATGTGCTAGCCACTCTCTCTAATTTAGCTTAGGGCTTGGTAAAAAACACAAAAGCTCAAATTAAAATGTTTATGTTACTGAATACATTACTTTACAGCCACTACTGTTTCCAGGCTATTGCCTGGGTCAGTTTTTTATCCAAGCCATATATTTTCCACTACTGGCTGGCTAGGCCTGTCGTAGCTTCATATGCCTTGTAATATAATTTAAAACTAGGAAAGGCACAACATCCAGTCTCCAGCCGCTAATTTACCACTGTGAAAGGGTAAACCCACATTCCACCAATGATAAATTTTCGGCCATGCTGAGAGTTGATCCCGGGACCCTTAGATCAGTACAGACACGCTACCGACTGAGCTAAGGTGTTGGATTGAATTCATTACTAGCGTACTTATAAACTCAAAGACATCACAGAGACTGCCTTAAAATATGAGTGAAGAGTGACCCTGGAAAAGGGAACAACTTTTGGATAGGTCAGTGGTGAGAGCATTTGCGTACCAAGTCAAAGGTCCCAGGTTTGATTCCCTTGTCTAGGTGTATTTTTCATTTAAAATATATTATATTTAGATGCAGCTATTACTGCACCTAACTATAATAGCTCTACTATTTAATCCATTAAACTATTTCTACTCTAGCATTATCCAAGTAAGTGTGAAGATTATACCTTCTACTTTTAAGCTAAATATTCTTAAAATTATGGATGGGACTTTACAAACATTAAGGAGATTTGAGGCTTTGAGAAAAAATCAGATTCAAAAAAATTAAAATTTGTTTTTTCAAAATTTGTTTTAGAGATCCAATACTGTTTATTATTTGTTCACTGCCAACATAATTACAGAAAAAAACTTAACCAGACCCCAGACAATTAATTCAATACTTGCCTGAATGTATGCATGCTATAATGAATACATTTAGTTAATTATTCAAAGGTAGGAGTGACCAGACTTTTTGGTTTACAGATTGCTCTAAAGAGGGAAAATCCTTTACGATCTACTACTGAACCATAGGATTATATTGTTTGTTTCATTGGTAAAAACTAATAACCCATTTTATGTTTTAATAGTATAATTATATTGCATGTAAAGACTTATAGACTTTCACAAACTGAAACAGAGTTTTTTTTTCAAACCACATAATATTTAATCTTCTTGAAAAAGTACTTTCTAAGTAACACTTAAATTTGAAGTTCATTCACGACACCACATAATCTTAGGATAGTTTGTTGTATGGGAGTTAATAACTTCTGTCATAAACGAAGGCAGGGTTGTAAATGATCATCAGTCAGGCAGCTTCAATTTTTTGATTTTCTAATGTTGATTTGAGAAAAATTTGCAAACACTTTTTTATTTTCGTTCTCTCAATATTTTTTAATCAATCAAACAGGTAATCAACCAAACTAGAAGCCGTGATTGACTGTTTGGCCATTCCTGAGAGCATTAGGAATGCTTTAAGTTCATTGTCACACTTACAAAAGTGGGCCACCTATCCCTATCTTGAGATAGTTCTATACAGTACACCTCATTATACCCTATTACTTTGAGGTCCATTCTAAGGCTATCCTCCCATCTGTGTCTAGGTCTTCTCAATGGTCTCTTTCCATTAGGTTCGCCAGTCAGTACCCTGTTGTTGTTTTGATAAAGTTTTGTCAAGATCATTTTGGTTATGTAGATAAATCTTCAATACATTTAATGTATAATAAGACAGTGTACAGTAGCGTTAGCACTTTTGTGGTTTTACATGACAGCTAGCAGAAGCTATCAGTAGTGCCAACATTGTCTGAAAGTAACTTTTGTTAACATATTTGGAAATAATTATTATTTGCTAAGTGTTACTATTATTATCACTAAAAATATTATCAATCACTTTTAACAATACTTCCCCAAGGATTACAGTATAATTTTATTTTACATAATCAAATTTAAGGAAAAAAAGTCTAGTAAATTCATTCTAGTTTTTCTTTTAATTCTTGTGGCAATTAAAGGTTAAATAGAGCGTGAAATTTTACATTTAATGGTATTATATTCAGTTATTAATATTTGTATAACTGGCCTCTCATATCTTTACCATAAATAAATGGTTTGTGATAATAAAGAGGAAAAAAGATACAAAATGTTTGTGAAATAATATAAAGTTTAAATTTTGTAAACACCGTGTCTTGATACAATTCGCCGTTCAAACTGAAAAAAGTTCCTCTACGTCATCAATCGGCAGCATAGCTTCTATCCAATGGCCATATTTGTTTTCAGCATATAAGGCCACTTTTAACGTTCTCTTGCTTTTAATAATTAATTTGAACTAAACAGCAAAAGAAAACTTCAAAACTTAACAACCAATCAAAGTGTTATTTTCATAACCAAAATCTAATAATTTTAAATAGACATTATAACAGTAAATTATCATATAAAATACAGTTAATAAAACCACGTGCGTGTGTTTACAAGTTTAAGCGAACAAAATATTTTATACAAATATTTGTAGTTGTGTATTGTATGCTACCGGTAATAATTTTATTACAAATTTGAATATCATAGTGTCTTTTATGAATATTAATTCGGCTACTTAGTATTTTTGTGTGTTTTTTTTAAATATTATTTCAGTGTGTAAGCGTGTTATCCTCGGAAAATAAACTTTTTTTAGTGATCTTAGAATAATTCTTTATCTAATATAACATTAAAACGTGTGATTAAAAAACCTAGTGTTTCTCAGTGATCGATATACATTATTCGAAAATTTAAGTGTATCAAGACTATTAAATAAATATTTTAACCCCAAGATTGTGTTGTGTTGCCCTCTAGGCTGAATCTCGAGTTTTATGATTTTTATATTATTCCAAATAAATTTGTGAAGTGTAATAAAAAATACTTGCGAGTCTTTCTCCAGTGTTGATAAATAAAATACCAGGCTAAGATTTAAAGTTATAAGTTATTGTATTTTTATTAGAGACTTTGTTATAACTGTTTAAGAGAAGTTAATTTAAAATAGATTTTTGTTATTTAGGATAGCTTTTGATTTGTCGTTGTCATTTATTTTATAGGCCTAAACATATTTTCTAGGGTATTGATTTTTGTTTGTTAAATTATTTAAAGTTATCATAAATAGGCCTACATATTAAAACAAAATAATATAACAGATTGTAAAGGCGAGCATAGAGAATATGTTTTCTTCGAGAATACCTCCAGCATATGTCCGATTCAATATATGTGGATTTTGTTTACCTTGATGAAACCTGGATTTTCTCTAGAGGTAAGAATTTTTTTTTCATTTTATAAACAAAAGTTTGAATTGTTATATAGTACTCATACAATAGCACAAAATGTTTAATTTTTAATTGTTTTTTCCAGTTCATAACCTCAAATTGAGGCTGTAGAACATAA
>CABFWB010000970.1:132032-201925 GCA_902151455.1 Timema bartmani
GGGGGGGGGGGGGGGCACCCATGAGCCTTCCCTCATAAGTGATAGGGATGGAAGCCAGAATGATACAATTTACTCTCCAACTTATCAAATATGTAAATAGCCAATTTATTTTTGATTTTATCTTTCTTACTATGGAAAAGGAATATTTTTAGGGATAGGCCCTCGATTCCTCAAGAATATTCGAGATTTGAGGATTTAAGAAAATTTCAGATTTGAAACTCAAATCCTTAAACTTTTTTTTTCCAATTTTTTGAGAGAAATTTGTTTTAGAGCTCTAATATCGCTTATTGGTTGGTGGTTCAGAAGCAATTATAATTGTAATATGAACTTGACAACCATATCCCAGACCAGTAATTTAACACTTAGCTGAATGTATAACTATTACAATGATTTGGATCATATAAAAGTTCATATCTATGTGTCCTATCATTCATTAAAAAATTCAATTTTCTCCCTTTAGTGTTTTTTTTCCCCTCTTTTAGGAAGTTGCGTTGAACGTTTCACTCCCCTCCCTGATGAGTTCCAATAGAATGAAACCTAGGTTGGGAGAATGAGTGGTAACGATCGATTTTATTCAAGAGGCAACCATTACCTCTTTGTCCAATGGCAGCAGAGTAAAGTGTGAACTGTGTTCTTCTTTTCATTTTAAAAGCCATAATGGGTTCGTCCCTTTTATGTTTCTATCCACCCCCTTGTACCTTCTTGCGAATATAATACAAATACCTCATAAAGCGAAAAGAGGTTTTCCCTATAGATATATATATTATTTACTATTGTATATAATTGGAATAGTCCCAACATAGTCCCAACTTTTAAGTGGTTATGTGTAACAGTTTTATATTGTGGAGTGTGACTCTTCTTTTGTATTGTGTTAGTCATGGATAAATTTATTGTGATAAAGATATCATATGTCCGACATTACTCGGAGATGAGTTTGAAAGTTACTTTCCAAATCTTAACACAAGTGAATATGACTGGATAAGAATTCAATTTGTTTCATTTGATATTGATGGGCTTTCCCTGACAAAAGAAGAATTCACAGAGCTGAAAAATGATAGGAACTTAAAGTTAAAACATCGAGAATATGAACTGGACAAAATCTGGAATTCACTTCAAGAAGACTTTCTGCATTTGGCTAAATGGGCTCGCGTTTTGTTGCCGTTTACAACCACATTTTCTTGCTGTGCTGTATTTTATGTAATGTCCAAAATTAAAACAGTGAAATGTGTTAGTTTAAAAATTTTGTATGAAGAAATGAAAGTTAACTTTCGCATATACATCCCAACATAAAATAAATTTGTTAAGACTTGTTAAGTACATGTGAACCACTAAAACTAAGGGTGAAAATATCTGTTTGTTTTTCTCTCCTTAGAAAAATATATAAATTTGTTTATTTTAACTCATAAAATAATATTGTATATAAATGTGTTTGATATTAAAGGTACAAAAAATATTTTAAATGTGTGGGATGGTTTCATTACTGTGGCGAAGTGTCGCACAAAAATTTGGAGGTTGGTATTGTGTCGGCATGGAAAAACTTTGGAAAGTATTGCTCTACACCTTCCAACACAAAGTCTTAAATCCATAAACATGGTACTCACAATTTTGTTTTTCATGCACTTCACATATATAAATGCATTGTACATCCTAGTTATTATGAGTTCAAACCACCCATTCCTTGACTAAACCACTATATATATCAAACTGAATATAGGTGTGCTAAGTAAGCTTCGAAAACTTCGGTTCAAAACTTCCCTTTAAATATTTGACAGTATTGACTTTGCTTTGCTAGAAAAATAAATCTTAGTTACGTCAATTATAAAACTTTGTTAAAAAAATCTACACCTAAAATACTCATTTATTTCAATTTTACCTCATTCTGTGGTGCTACAACCAACATTTTGATGTTAATATTTTGTAGTGATTGAATTTTATATTTCAATGATATTGTGATTTATCAGCGTAGGACCAAATGTATCAAACTTTTTGAATTAAAAATTATTGTCATTATTTGGTGTTTAAATCTAACTAAATATGACATGTAACTTTTTTTTTCTCAATATGAAACAATAAAAATATTCAAAATGTGATTCAGCGTTGGGACTATTTAATTCAATTTTATTTGTCTTCATTACGAATAAAAGTGAATTTGGCATCCCCCTACCAACCGGTGGTTGAACCAGATGCACAGATACCAGTTATATCAACACATGGTGACAGTAAACAAATATGACTACACACTTACATTCATAAGAAGAAAGGATTGACTCAAGATGTTTGCTAGAAACGTGGAGTGAGCCTTTTGGACGAGATCAAAGTCCTTTGTCTCATTGATGACACTCTGCATCATCATGTACTGACTCTCCAACACATCTACTTGAAGATAATATTGCAGGTTATCCACGAAAAACATGAGGTTCTTGCGGAGCTGCCAGACAATCGGCTCACACAAAGAAACTCTGCACAGCAACAACATAACATTAAGCTTAATGATACTAACACCAGCGCAATATTAACCCATGGTTTATAAATTAACCTTATTACCATTTGGTACAGTCCAATTTTCATACGAAGGCCCATATCTTGTGACTAACAAAATTGACTCTGTTGTCACATATTCATATATAAGGTCATGGGATCTGCAGCTGTCATGTTTGATAGATATCAACGATACCTTTTAAATAACACTAATAATATGATAAAAAGTGATCAATTTTGGCTGCAAAAAATATGTTTGTATTTTATAAAAAAAACTACTATGGTGATTTCACAGAAAAATTGTTTCCTATTCTCTCTCCCAGCCCAATCCCCCACTATTTCGAGAGAGAAAAAAAACCTTGGAAAAAACGTTATAATCGCTGGCAAAGCATTATAGCCTCACAAGGTATTTCTCATTCTCAAAGAGACTTGCTTGTCAAATGGCCTTAAAGGAGAAAGAATGAGGGAAGGAAAGAGGAAGATGGAGGCTTTTACTTAACTGAATCGGCCAAAGGCGATGATGATGATGATGATGAGTAAGGGGTGAATATAATCTAAGTAGATTCTTGGGCTCGGCAATTTTGAGTATCATTTTTAGCTTTGATATTTTTTATTCTTGTATTGTGTGTCTGATAGTTTGGTGATAAATGTCTCATTTTACTCTTCTCTTTACTTGCCTTAACACTAGGAGGCCCAAGCACATGCATGTACCTAGAAAGCCCATCAGCGGTCATATTGACCTCTTCTAATAATCAATATTCAATATGCACCAATTCTTTGAATATATGTCTTAGAACTTTGTAGTATAATTTTGGATGATAGCTGGTGATTTATTTCCATTAACATGAATTTATACAGGGTGTCCCAAAGTTACTGTGCAGTAGAGATGTCACAATACCTCTTTTTTTCGATTTCGATTCTCAATTTTAGCTCAATTTGTCGATTCTCAATTCCGATACTTGAACATTTTTTTTTTTTCAAGCATCTCATAGAAAAAATAATTAGGTATTCAGCTTTATAGCATACCANTTTTTTTAATTTTAACAAAGAAAAATATCAATTTTATTAAGTATTAAATCATATAATCAAAATAATAAAATAATTAGGAATTATATTATAGTAAACATGTATTATTACCTACAAATAAAACCTCATTGAATCAAATATTTCTAAATAAAAAAAATTAAACCGAGTATAATAAACAATTGTTGAGAACACAAGTCTATTAAATTCACCAAATAAGGCCATTAAATGAAAGATATTTGTTTAGGCCTATAACATTTGTCGCAAATAAAACTGTAAATTTGTCAACTAAAAGACATTACCTTTGTTAAAAGTCTTCAAAACTGAAAATCAAACAAAAAATTAAAATAAGCTCGAAATTAATACAAAAAACTGCAGATTTTATAAAGGAAAGAAAAACACATTTCATACTTTACAAAAATTTAAAGTCGTCCATCATGATTGATACAACACGTTAACTCACCAGAAATAATTAGTGAAAAAGTTTTGGGAACGATAAATCAAATATATCGAACTATGCTATAAATCTATTGAATTAAACTAAATATAACATTTTTTGCTCCGTTTCTATTAACTACGTCGATTTTTGTTCCATTTTTATTAAACTTGTCTTATTCAAAGAGGTAAAAAAATCATTAAGAATTGAAAAGCGACAAAGAATATAGTTACAGGAGAGCGCCAATATTAATTTAATCTAATTATCTTAGCTTTCGATATACACAGTGTGATGTATCAATTGTTTGTTTAGAATCGATTCATGTACTCTGACAATCTCACTTAACTTTTACTTTAAAAAAAAAAAGGGTCAAAGTTATTAAATTTTTACCTCTTGTTACTGTCATAATATCAGGTCGTGTTATATTTGAGACCATTTATTTTTCATGTAGAACAGCACCAAATTTTAGGATCATATTATATTCAGGGTTGTACTATACTTGGGTTAGTACATTATATTTACAATTTGCTGGCATTTAAGTGAAATGGCAACTAAACTAATATGAGAGATAATCGATTATTACCTATTCTGAGTGTTACCGTTTTGTTTAGTTGCCAGTTTTATTGAGAGCTAAGAACCGAAGTAGCAAGAATCATAATATTAAGATCGATTCTCAATTCTTTCAATACCAGTAAGAATCAAGGGTATCGAGTGTGACAGGTCTACTATGCAGTAACTACCACATACATCATTGCAGTTCTTCCTATAACAGACGTTGAAAATGTCCCCCAAGGGCCTGAAGACATATCTGAACACAGCTCATCATATCATATATTAATAAGCGTGTGGACACATGTTTTCAGGCCCGGGCGGGACATTTCCAACACCTGTTATAGGAAGAACTCCAACGAGGTACCAAACATGATACTTTACTGAAGAGTAAATTTTGAGACACCTGCATATGTTATACTGGAATTCCTAAAAATTATATCATAAATGCGTATAATCCGAACGGGTAGTAAGACACGGTGCTAAAAATTAATTGATTATATCATAAAAAATAAACTATAATATTATATCATATAGGGAAGAATAGAATTAGAGGACTTGAAATGAGTCAATAGTTGGAATACAATTTATAAGAACAGAATGGTTCAGCCACTAGAATTGTACATAGTTTATTATGCTTGATTATGAAGATAATAATAGTAATTTAAAATTGGCTGTTACATTTATTTCACATTATATATTTAACATCGCGAAAGGGGGTGTTCCAAGTATTAAATAAGCACATTTTTGGTAATTTATAACCCCCCCTTGTAAGCAAAAATAAGCAAATAACTGAACCCCCNTTTTTTCATTTGTTCTCAGAAATAACATTTTTTTTCATGCAATTTTGCCTATAGCCTGAATAGGTAGCAAGACGCAATGATAAGAAAATTATAAATTCATGCAATTTATAAATTTCTGGTGATTATTAAGATAGAGGTGTAAATTAATATTACGAAATAATTGACAATTAACACTTGTATACAATGAATTTAAATTTATTAAACAGATACAATATAAACAAGTTATAAGATTATAAGTTTAAAATTTTAATTTACTTTTGATTGAAGTTATATAAAAAAGTATTATTAGTGAGTATATATAGAAAAAACGCTAAGCTCAATTTAATCCAATGAACAAGGTCCTTGAATCCACGTCTCAACTCACCCAATTATTATGTTTCTATTTTGGGGGTGGGGGGGTGGGGTGGGGGGAGGAGCCTAAGTCTCTCGAGCTTTGGATTACTTCTATAGGCTTCTTCACTTCTTCCTCGTTTAGCCATTCAGCATCTTCATTGCTGCCCGAAGTCCAAGCGGCTTGCGATGCGCCCTCCCTCAATTTTGCCTGTCTTTCTCTGTTTTATGTAAGCACTATTCTGACCACCCTAACCCCCTTGTCAGCATGAATAAGCAAACCTCGAACCCCCTCCCCCCCTATGGTGCTTACATAATACTTAAACGCCCCCAAAGGCTATTTATACAATAATGGGTGATAAACTAAACAAAAAATTGTGCTAGAAATTTACAATATGAGAGTTAGAATATGCATTATGTTGGGGTTTGCCAACTTGGTTTTTTTTATCCGAGTCGAACATTTCTAAAAGCTTCCGAGTTCGAGTATTTTCATAATTTTAAAATGTTAAGAGTATATAGGCCTAATTGCTTACTTTAAATGTATAAGTTATATCAAATCTTTAGCCTACTTTGATAAAAAAATGTTAAGAAACGAAAATATCGGTTTTTAAATTATAAATAACACTTAAAAAACACTATTTGAAAATAAGAACAACACTCAAATAAAAATATAGCTACACCAACGATTATTAAAAAATAAGTTAATAAAATGAATAGTTGCATGATGGCTTGAAAATGTAGGCCTCTAATAAGATAGTGTAGAAACACTGTACAATGATGTGAAGTAAGTGATAGTGAAGGAAGCCAACCTGAAAGTATAGTCATGTTAGTTCTAGATAGGAACAAACACACTTCTCTCTTCAATGTCTTCTTAAACTTTTAAACTTTCCACTTCTTAAAAACTTCCACAGTTGCACATTAGTTTGAATTTTCGGGAATATTACGTTTTCATTAATGTCTCTTCATATGAAAAATAAATATAACCAAAAATTCAAAATAATGTGCAAATGTGGAAATTTGAAGAAGTGGGAAGTGTAAAAGTGTAGGCAGAAATAGAGTAGTGAACAGTGTTTCTACACTGTCTTAATAAAATAAAGTTAATAAAATTGATGTTTAACTAAACTAATATTTCTCCAAAATATGCTTTAGTAACTTAATTTACCCTATAAGTTTCATATTTTGTTTATTATTCCCTTGTGTAATCTTGCATAATCATGTTTTATGTTCGAATTTCATTCCTCTTGGCGCAGTTGCACATGCACGTTGTATGGGCTCTCGCTAGACATGTTTATATGATTGAGAAATTTATTTCAATTCAATTTTTAATGCTTATAAAAGTTGATGTTCATACTCCAAAATTAAAAATAATATTTCCATTAAACATAAAATATTAAATGCTTTTTTAATATAAAATATGTAAAATATGATAAGTTTGGTAAAATATTTATTGCAATTAGTAAGATCAACATTGATTTTAGACAGGTTAACCAACATAATTCTATAACTACATTGTAACTAAATTAGTACTAGTTTTGTAGTTAATTAATATGAGTTTTAAATATCTTAAGTTCAAAAACATTCAATATAATAATATATTCTTGATAATAAATTTTTAATCGAACATAAATTATTATTTTAGAAAGGAACTAGGTAAAAATAGTAAAAAGAATTGTTCAATAATTATTTATTAATCTATTTAGCTATTTTTATTTGCATTGCTTTGTCATGGCAATACACATAAACAACTTCAATCAAGGATAATTTAACCCTTTGAGTGCCAACGTCGCTCAGAGCGATGCACGAAATATCTGCTAAACTTGCCAGCGTCGCTCACAGCGATCCCATGTTTTCGAGCTCTTAGTTCAGTATTAAGTCAACAGATAGGGTAGATTTTACTTCCACTGCATCCTTGTATGTTCTACTTTTATTTGTCTTTGCAATATATCGAACCTGAAAATTACTTTATAGCTTTTTACTTTATGAGTTTTATCTTTGGCCTTGTTTTTAAACATGGCTACTAAGAGGAAAGCTGTGATTCAAGACACAAAAATACTTGCAATATTTATTGACAGCTCAACCCAGAGTGATCAATTTGTTTATGATTATGACAGCAGTGATTCTGAATTTGTAAATAATGAGACTGAACAGGAATTTTATTCTAGTTAAAGTGAAAGATCGGAACAAGTAGGAGTGACAGCTGTCATTGATAACACGAGTATGAATACTAGTTATTCCTAAAGGGATGAAATAAATCTTGAAGATCAGGATAATCCACCCCAACCTCTTCATATTTATGTAAAAGTACCAGGTTTGAAGTCCCCTCACCGTCCCCTTTTGATTCCAACCCAAATATTTATTTTAGACTATTTTACTATAACCCTGCTAAAGTTGATGGTCACTGAAACAGCTACTATGCATAACCCCATTTTAGCATTAAATCTTAAGTTAGTTTTTTTTGTAAATTTTGTCATTTACTCAGTTTTTTAAGTTCTTTTCAGTGATTTATTCTTTTTCAAGCTATTTAAATTTTAAATGCTTAAAAATTAATGTTAAATAAAACAATAAAAATTTTTTTTTTAATATCTTGGCTAGTGATTTTCTTATTATATTTAAAAACTAAAAATGTATATGTATAATTATATCATCGGATTGGCAAGTATGTTAGCTAGTTTATGTAAAAATTTGAGTGCAAGAAGTTCAAAGACTAATAAGTTATTAAAATTTAAACAAACTCCTGCATTTTTCAGGAAAATAGCTTGGCACTTTTAGCACATTTTTTTGTCATTTCTCTTGGCACTCAAAGGGTTAATATGGATTCCAATATTGAATAAATTTACAAGTCAAAATTAGTTTTAAAGCTCTATTACATTATTAATGTGAAAATTGATATTAATTTAAACAATTTATTAAGTAATCGAATGATTTATCAGTGGAAATGCTGTTATTACCTTAATTAAATAGCCTATGCTTAATATTGTGTTTTAAAAATTGATTATTAAGTTCATCAAGAGGAAGCTTGAAAATGACGAGCTTACAAAACTTTCGATCTCGAGCTTAATGATGAGCTCGACTCGAAGCTCGGAATCTAAAATAATTGACAACAAATTGGATATTTGAAAAATGGCCAAGTTTCACAAATTCCCCAGATACTTGAGGCAAGTTTTTTTTTTTTTTATGACTGTGGCTGAACAAATACCACCAACAGCTTTGTTTTAGGTGGAGTAACTGTCAACGGTTTTGTTTAAATCTTACTCGCAGTAATCCCTTGACACCGACGCTGTTAGTGCGTGGTAGTAGTTTGTCCACCAGTCGAAGTATACATTTGAGCCAAGAGATTTTCTTACTTGTGACCTCCTTGTAAATTATCTACACATTGAGTGTCTTTAGATCAAGGATGTTGTAGAAAACATGAACTGGCTATCTCCAAGAAGATCTACAGAGTAGCCTACGTATAAGCTGACTATATCAATGCCATACTTGTAAAGTTATAAAACTCCATTATTTCTGGGAGCTTCTTTTTAACTGCACGTATCTCAACACTTGGATGGAGCATGCTCAATAGCAGAATGTTGTTCTATTACTTTACTTGGTACATGGTCAATGTAATGTCCTTATGAGCCTTGAGGATAGTGGTCTTATACAACAGAGTTTTAGATGTCTTCACAGACCCTGAGATTTTTCTCCTGATATAGTTTACTGTCCCTACAATGATAGTTTTCTCTGCTTTCAGTCTCAGTGCCAGCTTCAATAATGTAAATAGAATTATTATTGTGATATTTTGCCCTTTCTTTAAGTATGATTGTATGATCTCAAAATAATATTTTCTGGAAAGAATTTGTTCACAGGATGCACCTCCTCTTTCCTGATATAATAAGAGAATGATTCAATGATCAGCATGCTTCTAAGAATTCTGTTGCTATTCCCACTACGCTGCTTCACAATGAACCTTCATAATAATATAAACATAGATTTGTGACAAATATGATTTAACATTTCTAATAGTATTACTATTCACTGTTTAGCATTATGCAGGATTTTTTAAATATGTCATCCTGCACTTACAGCCCCTGAACTTACAGTGATCAAATTGACCGCTCTTGGGTCTTCTAGGTATAATGTTTCGTAAGTCAATTCTATTTATTTATGAGAAATGTGATTTTTGTATAATATGTGAAACCCTATTTACTGAAAATTCACAAGGCACCATTATGTTCCATCAACAATAATTACAGATGTTATGAAACAATGAATTATCAAAGCGGTCAGAATGACCGCTTCGGGCTTGCTAGTGTAAAAGTGTTTGTGAATTGTGCAATTGGAGCAAATAAAAGGGAGTGGGTGTGGGAGAGGAAGGAATAACCCAACAAAGAGGGTAATGTGTAGATATCTGGCCATTGGAATGTTGGCAAAAGTAAAGGTGTGTGTTCGTGTGAGAATTGAGATAATTTTTCTTATAAGGTTTTCCACTTTCTCTCCAAACAAATGTGGGTGGACTTCTTATATGGATTTTACCTTCCTCCCCTGTGAACATTAATATTAAGAGGTTAAAAATGAGTGAAACCCAAAACACAGGGGTGGATGGAGTTATTTAACTAAACATAATGTAAATAACAATCAGTATAAAAAAATAGTAAAATATTAATACGATACAAACAAATGGAAAAATAAGATTTGGATATATATCATACTAAGCTACTTGTCAATTTTAACAACTTACTTTTTGGTTTTTGTCTGCATGTGACTTATCCACACATCATGTAGTTCTATTTGCACTTTCTTCACACGAATAAGGAAACGAAACATTTCATTGTAATTGGTGAGAACACTTTCACTGAACAAAAGATGCAGCGGCCAACTAACCCTGTATTTAAGTGTCAGCCCTGTCCAGCCATTCTCTGAAAAGAGTTTTCAAAGCAACAAGAGTTAAAAAAAGTAACCATTCAAATTATTTGTCATTAAATAAATATTATAAAATCAATGAAAATGGAATTTAATTACATTTGAAAAACACTACAACATATTTACAAAACCTTCAATATTTCGACGCCCTATGACATGCCATTTGCTAAAGTGGAAAGAGGCGTGTTAATGAGAGTGAAAAGCATGTGTATGAGGATAACAGGAGTTGTGTTAAGACGGAGAGTGGGAGGACGGAGTGCTTCCAAATAAAAAGTTGAATGAAGCAGGAGAATGCCCTTTCACCATTACTATTTGTAATGGTAATGGAAATTGTCGGGGAGGACAGAATGAAAGCCATGATATTTGCTGATGACTTGGTGGTATGGGGGTAAAAAGAAGAGGAAGAACAGGAACAGTTACAGGAATGGAATGAGGAAGCGAAAGAGTGGGGAGTAAAATTTAATATGGCAAAGTTTGAAGTGATGATAATGACCAGGAAGAGGATAAGGCTTAGTAAAGCTATAAAGTTGGATGAAGTAGAACTGAGAAATGTATAGAACGTAAAATATCTTGGAAGTGTGAGTGAGGCAAAAGGTAGAAGCAGAGAGGATATAATGAGAAGAGGACAGCAGGGAAGTTGTTCTATAGGTGTGTAAGAGACTTGCTATGGAAAAGAGAAGTGAGGAAGTGTTGCACAAAGCATACTTTGTACCCATTGTCATAAATGCAGCAGAAACCTGGACAGAAAATTAAGTATGTAGGGAAAAAAACCCTGCAAAGGAGGCCAAGAAAGAGCTGGGATGAACAGATAACAGAAAGAGTGCAGGTGAGAGGAGAAGAATAAAAGAAATTAAAGGTAGAAGAATAGTGGAAGGATAGAGGAAGATGGAAGCATTTTACTAAACTGACCCTGCCATAGGCTGGAAACAGATGATGTTGAGTAAAGTGAACTGGAAGTTGGCTACAGTGGTGCTAACTTAGTTGTTGAAAGATGAACATTTTTATGGTGGATTAAAAATTACCTTGAGATACTTCTATTGTTCTTTGTGGATGGCAAGTGGTGTTAGAGGTGAAACAAGATTTAAATATGGAATAGTAATAAAGAGTAATCATAATAAATTTGTGCTAGTGTTTATCTTAATTGTACTTAATTTCCTATAATTCTATCATGTTATTTAATTACATACTATAACATGGTCGGTGCCTTTTATTTTACATACATAACAATAAATTAAAAGATGAGTAGGTGCAGTTAAAATAACAAGTGGAAACTTTGTAGTATTTTTTTCTGTTAGAAAGCATTTTTTAGCTATTGCCATGACTGAATATTTGATAATATAATTTAAATTTTTAAACTTATAAGGAAGTAATTCTTTTTTAATTTTTTAGTTCCAGCTCAATATTTGTCCACTATTGTGACTACAAACTAATTTACAATATTAATTGTGTCTGTAAGAAAATAAATATATTCATACAGTCTTTTGCCCAAAATTGATGTGTGGTAGGTAATAAGGAATCTCTGTGGATTAAGTAAAATTTTGAAACAAGAAAAGTAGAAACAAAATACTAACCTATTTTAAAATAAAACCATTGAGAAAAATATTTTTTTTAATTTATAAATATTTAGTGGAAAGAGAAAATGGAAGAAAACTCCATGGTGGAATGAAAAGGTAAAGGAAGCAGTGAATGCCAAGAACAAAGCCTTTAGAGAATGATTCATAAAAAGAACAAGAGAGACAGAGGATATATATAGGGAGAAAAAAAAAAGCAAAAAAGATAAGAGAAGGGAGAAAAACATGGACGGAAGAGTAGACAAAAGTGCTACAGACGGATGTGGAAGGGAGCAAGAAGATATTGTATAGTCAAGTGAGTCAAAAGAGGAGGAAAATAGGAAAGAGGTCCGAATGATTGATGAAAAGGGAAGGATAGTAGAGAGGGATGAGGAGGTAAAGAAGTTGTGGAAATCATATTTTGAGAGTGTGTTGAACCCTGAGGGGGAAGGATTGGTACAGGAGGAAGGAAATGGACGGAGAGATGGAGGAAGTAGCGGACCTGGAAGGAGGTAGAAGAGGTCTTGAAAAGTATGAGGAAAGGAAAGGCACCAGGAGTGGATGAACTCACGGTGGAAATGATAACCTCAGCAGGAGAAATGGGTCTACAGTGGTGGTATGGAGTAGCAAGGGCAGTGTGGAGGGAGAAGAAAGTGCCAGAGGATTGGACAAAATCTTTAAGAAAGGAGATAGGAAGAAGTGTGAAACTTAGAGGCATAACAGTAATATATCAGTGCGCAAAAATGTACAAAAAGATTCTGGAAAGGAGAGTGAGGAAAAGTGTGAAGGGAAGATGTAGAAAGGAGCAACATAGGTTCAGAGAGAAAAGGTCAATCGTAGATTTAATATTTGGAATTAGACAGATGACGGAAAAGAAATGAGTTTGGAAAGGACTGGTAATGGCATTTATGGATGTAGAAAAAGCTCTATGATAGTGTGGATAGAAAGTATGGAAAGCAATGGAGGAGTTGGAGTATAAAGAGAAGTGACAATGAGAATAAGGAATATGTATGACAATAATGTGAGTTGTATAAAGACGGAAATAGGGTGGACAAAGTGGTTTCAATAAAAAAATTGAGTCAAATAGGTAAGTGCCCTTTCACCATTACTATTTGTATTGGTAATGGAAATGATAATGAATAGAGTGGCAGGCAAATTGGGTGAGGAGAAAATGAAAGCAATGATATTTGCAGATGACTTGATGGTATGGGGGAAAAATGAGGAGGAAGTACAGGAACAGCTGCAGGAATGAAATGAGGGTGTGAAAAAGTGTGGAATGAAATTTAGTATTATGAAAAGTGAAGTTATGGTGATGGCAGAGAACAAGGCCAAGAAAGGTGATAGAAATGGATGAAGTAGATTTGAAAGAAGCAAAGAGTGTGAAGTATATCTGGGTAGTGTGATTGAGGCAAAAGGGGTTACCTCGAATTGTGAATCGTAATTTGTTTAGAGCTTTAATCAATAGTGCTCATTTGTAGTTCACCGCAGATCATCAATTTAGCCCTTAGCTTAAAGTATGATATGATGAATACATCATAACCAAACATGTTAGACGAGGGCAGCAGGGGGAGGTATTCTACAGTTGTGTAAGAGACCTACCATGGAAAAGAGAAGTGCCTCTAAAGTGTAAGGAAGTGCTGTATGGAACATACTTCATACCCATAATTACATATGCAGTGGAAACTTGGACTTTGGATAAAAGAGAAACAAGGAAAGTGGAGGTCATGTGTATGAAGTTTTTGAGGAGCATGCTAGCTGTCACAAGAGATAGGATTAGGAATGAAGATGTAAGGTCTAGAGTTGGGGTACAGGGGTACATGAGATAGTAGAGGAAGCTAGGATGAGATGGTATGGACAAGTAATGAGGATGGAAGGGGAGAGGATTCCTAGAAGATTGATGGATATGAAGTATGTAGGGAAGAGATCGCAAGGAAAACCAAGGAAGAGATGGGAGGAACAGATAGCAGCAAGTGTGCAAGTGAAAGGAGGAGAGTAGAAGAGAGTGCAGGAGGAAGAATGGTGGAAGGACAGAGGGAGATGGAGGTATTTTACTAAACAGACCCAGACACAGGCTGGAAAGTTCATGATGATGATGATATATATTTGTATGATAAAATAAACTTATTCAATTCATATTATTCAATTAAGTGAAAAATTACAACATGGACACAGGAATCTAAACAGGGACTATTTGGCTTTTCGCATCAATACTCTACCACAGCACACAAAGCCAAAGGTCCCGAGTTAAATTTTCATGTTCATGTTGTCATTTTTCACTTAATTGAATTTGATTCAGCTATCAGGACTGATCCTCTGAATAACCATCACATATCAGTTTGTGACAAATATGAATTAAAAAATTATTTTATTTTATTATCTACTTGTATAATATTTAGTGTCTAAAGTTATACATATATACATTATAATATTTTTTCGCAACAATAAATAATTTTTATATAATATTTAAATTAGGATGTGGCTTTAAGAATATTTCATTCATTTGATTCAGCTTGGCTTTAAATTGAAAGTGCATTTTGCACAACCCTTCTTATAATCATTAGTTTGTTATTTCATAAGTATTCTGATGTTATCAAAATTGATGCTAGCACCTGAAGCAATCGTCAGGCGGTACAAAGGGTTATATTTACAATGCACTTATTCATCGTTCAGAAGGATGGGATTTGAATCTTATCTTGGTGTAATACGATTGGCTTCCCCTCATCCTTTCTCTATCCTAGTGCAGGCACAATTTTTTCCAAACCATCCCTCTCATGTAGATGAAGTTGTTAATAATGTATGTTTAGAAAAATAGATAGTATTTAAATACCAAAATAATCATCAGCAGATGAACTTATGCCTTTCGTTGGAAGTGTGAAATAAAATTTTTCCAGGTTAGCTTCATCAGTCATTAGAATCTTCCGAGCCGCAATGTGGAACGCTAGATTCACATCTGAAAGCAAGAGAAATTGTATTGGTGAATCATAGATTCAAATTTATACAAATATTTGAGAATCGAGGATTCGAGAAAATATCAGTCTTAGATTTTTTAAATATATTTTTTTTCCCCTTGAATTGTGAATCATAATTTGTTTAGAGCTTTAATCAATAATGCTCATTTGTAGTTCACCGCAGATCATCAATTTAACCCTTAGCTTAAAGTATGATATGATGAATACATCATAACAAAACATGTTAATACCTTGTTACTCCTCATAATATTTTCCAAAATCTGGATTTTATTTTGAGATTAAGAATTTGTCAATAAAATGAAGATTCAGATTTGTAAAATACAGGATCAGTCCTAACTTTAATAATCTGCTAGCTTTAATGTTATAAAACAAATTATTTTATAATATTCCAAAATTGGGAAACATTCCAAATTCAACAATGCAAATAAAGAAATAAACTACCAAAGTTTCTTTGGAGCAGGATGCTAAGCAATTTTTCACCTTCCTTTTTAGTCCTCTATATAGATGATAAGGAACACAGGTGTAGGATTTATCCTCGACCCACTGAAATATGAGATTATCTTAATTTATTTGAATAAAGGCAAAATGTAGGCCTATATAGCTCAGTAACAAGAAACAGTATATTAGATTACACACCAGGCCTCAACAGAAGATAGTTTCTTTCTTACTATTAGATTATCATTTTTCAAATAATAATAATAATAATTATTATTATTATCATTTTAAAATATCATTTTTATTATTATCATTATTACTATTTTTAAATAGGTCTTTATAAATACTAAACATAGCCAAGGAATGTATCTTTATTCCCAAAAACAGTTGGCACAATGTGTTTCTAACAGTTTTTCTTTAAATTCAAAATGGAGTAATCAAGTGTTTGTGTTATTTGTACTCTCTTCTTTGTGTTTTATAAAGGCAACAGTGCCAAAATATTATTCTATTTGTGTTAAAATAAGTGTGTGACTACTTCTACTATAGAAGACAGAATAAAGGAAGAAGATGTCACCTTTGTGCATTGGATTCTTCCCACATTTTTTTCTCTTTCCCTAGGTGGGCTTTCTTCATCAAATCTACTCTTAGTAATTTATTTTTCCTTTTTCTTTAGTTCTATCAATTTCCTTTACTATAAAATTAGTCACATACACATAATCATCACACACAAAAATTGAGATCAAGCCCTGCAAAAGGCTGGAATCCACCGAATTAAAATAATCCACGAATAGCCTGTTCACTGTTCAAGTGTCTATACAATGTGGAGGAAAAAAGTTATTATTGGTAATTAGAGTTATGTAGGGGTGTGTGAAGTCCACTTTTTTAATTTATAATGAGGTCAAATCGAATAATATGAGAGGTTCCTGAAGCCAAATCGAAGTTTGAATAAACTCCAAGTTGTGAGCCCACAAGCAAGCTATATCAACCAAGCAGCCGCCATCGTTAGTGATGATAGTGTCAACATTTGCAGATAGTGTGTGTCATGTGGTCAGCATGAGCCCTTCGGCCGTTAATCTCAGTTCTAAACAAAAGCTGCTACTTTTTTTTTTATTAAAGTAGTGCCTCATTTGTCCTCATAACTTTGTGTTTGACCTCATTTCAGACTCAATAAGCTTCACAGATACATTTTTTGAAGTGCCGGTGATCGAACACGGTACTCTCTGGACCTGTAGTCAGAGAATTTATTAAAAGAATTACTATAAACTTTTATGATCTTTGTTTTACTTTTGTGTACCTATCCACAGAGTATAAATAAATAAGTTCTTACCTCTCCTACTGGTACTGCTTGGAGTCTTCTTGAGGGTAATATCAGCTAACTTAATAAATTCAAGGAACAGTTCACCACGTCCAAGAAGGAAAAAATCTTTCATCAACTTGATTTGCGTAAACATCTCGGCCTTTTCTACAGCAAGCTGCCATAAGTGCTGCAGAATGACATAATAGATTAAAATAATAGGGCCTGGAGTTCACAATAAAGGTTGATTGCTCACTCCTGGAGGAAGTTGTGTTTGTAAATATATATTAATTAGTATATCCAACAAGGTTATTAACAATTTAATCTAAGGAGTAACTATTGAAAGAGTTACTAAATGAATAACTGCACCTACATTAGCATAGAGAGGGAATGTGGAAACCTAAATTATGAATCCCATTTGTAAAAACTAAGCCCAGTGCATCTAACCAAAATTTGAAACTCGATATCCCCATCATTGTTAGTATTTAGTCTTTTTGTGAGCTTGAAAACTTAAACTGTGTGACAACCAATACAGGTAAAGATTTGTATAGAAGGCAGATTTGGGCCGAGTTGTATGGAAAGGAAAACTCTTGTTCCCTCATTTCTTTATCAAGTACAGGAATTAGGCAGTTCATTCTACAAAATCATTTGCCTATTGTATGACTTAAGGTGCCCACTCACTTGCGGATTTCAAAATGACCGTCATCTTATGCACCGCAGACTGAAGCTGGCTTACTCGCAGTTATAAGATAAGTCACGACCTGCCGGCAATTTATCTAAAGTGGAAAATGCTTGTGTGTGTTATTGGAAAATATAAGTTACAGGACTTTTACCGAGAACGATGCTGATCTGACAAGGTTTTTGTCTGAAGACTTAGTTCCCTACACACACGCAGCTCAGAGGCAGGTCCGAGCCTAGAGGTAACAGATCAAAGCTGAAAACTGCATGTGTGTAGTACGTATTTTCAGTTAATAAACTAAACTCCAAACTTTTCGGTAAATAAATTTTAACCTTCAGGATTTCAGTGTAAAAAAAAGGAAATTCATTGAAATTTATAAATTACATCCGTCTTTATGGACAAGACAATTGATATGTTAGTGACACAAGAAATTGTAAGAAACAAAATTAATAATTTTAGTAATGCTTTTCATAAAAAAACTAAGAAAGTAAGAAAATCAAAGAAAAATGGGACAATGGCTGATGATATGCACATCTCTAGCGTAAATAATTTTTTAAAATCTTCATTGCTTGGAAATCTAAGTTCCTTTATAAATGTCACATGTGACAAGGTATTCCCTTTTTTTAACCACTTTTTAACCCAAAAAGCCCTATTTCCCCCTTTTTTTCCTACCAATATCAACAACGAACATATTTTTTCCTGTGAGAGGCCCAAAGGCTGAGACTCCCCCTGAAAACCCTAGGATAAATGTTGTGTGTGTGGTTAGTACTTCGATTAGCTGTTGGCCGTTAAGTGAGATAATTTATCCTCCTGTTCTCGAAATGATCTAATGTGTGTCAGGTTTTGATCGCCACCTACAGTTCTGGCATGCACACTACTGCCTCCCCAATACCCGCAAGTGATTGGGCACCTTAAGAAATGTGGTATAGCGTTGAATGTTTGAAGGTCTTGACATTTGCCTAGGTAATGTTACTCTATGGCAGAGGAAGTACAGGGACAAAACTATAAAAATGTAATGAGGAAATGAAAGAGTATGGAAAGAAATTTAGCATGACAAAGTGTGAAGTAATGGTAATTACAAGGAACAGGATAAGGCCTAGTAAAGCTATAAAGTTGGATGGAGTAGAGATGAAAAAAGTGCAGAACGTTAAATACCTCGGAAGCATGAGAGAGGTGAGAGGTGAAAGAAGAGAGGATGTAATGAGAAGAGGAGAGCAGGTAGAGTTGTTCTATAGATGTGTAAGAGACCTGCTATGGAGAAGAAAAGTCCCCTTGAAGTGTAAGGAAGTGTTATATAGGGCATACTATGTACCCATTGTCACACATGCAGCAAAAAAATGGACATTAAATGTAAGAAACTAGGAAAGTGGTGGCTATGAGAATAAAGTTGTCCAGTAAAGAGTGGGAGTATAATGAGTACATGAGATAGTAGAGAAAGCAAGACCTGAGATGGTATGGGCATGTAATGAGGATGGAAAAAGAGAGGATGCAAAAGAAAATGTTGGCAATGAAGTCTGTAGGAAATAGATCACAAGAAAGCCCAAGAAAGAGATGGGAGGAGCAGATAACAGAAGTGTTCAAATGAGAGAAGAAGAATGGAAGAAATTAAAGGAGTAAGGATGGTGGAAGGATAGAGGAAGATGGAGGCATTTTACTAAAGCCACTGGCTAGAAACAGTTGTTGATGATTTAGTTATCTCAAATAAGTGATTTTTAAAGTATTAACACTTTCCCTAAGATGAGTTAGTTTATAGTTTGAGTAAATTTAATAAGAGAAACAAATGTTATTTATGTATAATATTTAAGAGCATTAATGAGGCTTTTACAAAATAAAATCTTATTAATAAAAGTACTATTTTATTCACAGATACTTAACTCAAATGTAACTATTAGCACATGAAGCTGACCTATAAAAATCCTAAATACCTCAGAGGCCGTTCGCATATTGATCCCAGTTTCTTAACTAGGTATCTCAAACAATGCCAAGGCCAACTTCAAAAGTAAAAAAATTTGACAACTAAGCTATTGTTTGCATTCCCACGCCACACCCCTCCCTTCTACATATAAATATATATACATATATACATACATATATAAATGCATATACATATATAAATGCATATACATATATAAATGCATATACATATATATATATATATACATTGTTTTTATCTTAATGGGGCCTACTACGCTGTTCGGGTTGTACACCTATGCACTAATTACACTAATAAGCTGGAGATGAGGAAGAGAGAATTTAGAGGAAGTGTACTTGTATTTGAGTGGAATGAGAGTGGGAAACCATTTAGGGGGAAAAAAAAGCACCCGAGTACACCCAACCGGGATTCAAAGCCCTAACCTCCCTGTCACTGGCAGACCAGACTAGATGCCTTTTTTCTGTGCTTGCATCACTGCAGATATCTTCTTCACACCTTTTATCTTATTATACAGATTAATGTTAGGGTTGTACTTACTTCAGCTACACATGTGCGGATCTCCCCAATAACATCTTCAAATCTAGTTAGGTCAAATCTTTGCATATTTTGCAGGTCATACATTTTCTTGAACAAGGCCTCTTCTCTACCACCCCAAATAAAACTCCCTTCTTCTGTAAGTTTAAAGCTTTCTCCTTAAAAGTAATTGAACAAGAACAATTTATTTTAAGTTTCAGTAACAAAATACAGTTCAAAATTCATTAAATTCAATTTAAATGTCTTTTTTATAAATAAAAATAGCTAAACATAATTTTATGACGGTTTGATTAATGATTAATCAATACACTCAAGTTGAATAGTTTCACCTTTTATAATTCTGTTGGTAGAATCCTCTTTACACCCTAGTACAATACACCCTTGAACTTTAAAATAATAATATTCTCATATCATATACAAGTGAGTCTTTAGTTTTAGAAAATAAGTAATTGTGGTTTTTTTTTTACTTTAGTGCTTCACCTAAAGCAATTTTAAATGTCGAATCAAACCAGTAAAGTATTGAAACGCAAATGAAACAAAATTAAATTTATCGTAGAGATGGGTCAAATCTGAATAATTTTTTATACAAATCCCTAATCCGAAGCTTAGTAAACATACTAAGCATAAAAGATTACTAATTATACTAACTATTTGTATAATTTTTTTCCCCAAATCAGTTTTTAATCTACTAAGAAAAATATAAATATAACCTAAATATTATAGCTTATAATTTGTTGTGGTGTGGATTCACAAATTTTAAAAATGAGTTTTCAAAAACAATTGGGCTGAAGTGGTAAATTAATGGATTGGGGTAAGTTGGTAAAGATTGTACTATGATTATATTGGAATACGTTAACAAAAAGCTGTGAGCTAGCTATAAAGATAATCCAATCAAAATGTGCTGAGCCACGGGAGTGTCTGAACCAAATAATTTCAACTGTATAATTGATAGTAATTTGAAAATTTCTAGATTTAAACATATTACAAGTATTTTAGTGAACTTACATACAAATATAATTGTGGCAGGTTGATGAAAAAATCCTTTCCAAGTTGATCAAGTTCAGCAGAACAAAATAAAAAAACATAAAATTTTTGAAACCTTACTAAAGTGAAGTCTAGCAATCACCACCACACATACAAACACACCTAATCACACCGTTTCCTTATGGGTTAGGCAAGAAACTGTGCATATAGCTCAAAAAACACCTCTGTACTTAATCCATCCTCAATAACTTTATCCACATTTCTATATCTGCCTACTCCCTTAGCTTCAATAACATCCATACACTGAGTCATACATGCTCTTTAATTCTTAAAACGCTTATTGTTTATATTTTTCAATATTTTTCACACTTTCCTCAATTACATTTAATCATATCTTACATGGCCTACCCCTTCTTTTTGATCCACACACTCTACCATCATGTATTTGCTTTGTCACTCGATCCACTCTCATCCCCCCAACATGCGCAAAGCATATAACCCAAACGGGTAGTAAGACCCGTTGATACAATTATTTTTTAAATAAATGCCCAAACCTATACAATACGCTTCTTTCACATTGACCAATTGGATTCCATCTCAAACCACACTTCTTCCGCACCTATTCATTATTGACTGTCCATAACAGTTTTTCAACATACTGTAAATATCTAAGATATCTTAGTCCAACTGCATTTATCTTGATCTTGTATTTCTCCAGACAAACCCATTCATCACATCTATGATACAACGTTAGTGTTAATACACTTTTATATACTGCCATCTTTGCCGTGTTTGATACTACTTCATTCTTTGCTTTAGTCCACATACATTCAACTTCTCTCTGAGAAACATTCACCTGTCTGTCAATTTCATCATCTATCCCTCCATTTTTACAGAACAATCTGCCCAGATACACAAAATCATTCACTTGTTCTAATAAATTTTTCCATTTATACTAAGCTGACAAATCTTTTCCTGATCTGTCCTTATCAAAATTATCACCTTATTTTTGGATACATTTATATAAAGATCCATTCTGCCTGTCGCTCTATTCAAACGATTTAATCCTTTCTAAAAGTCACTTTCATTCTCAGCCATTAATACCATATGGATATAACAACACTCTCACTTTCACATTGTCCATCTATATACCAAGTATGTCCTCGCATGCATCCCTTCTATATTTATCCATGAATAATACATTAACTAATCATGGCGACATAATACAACCTAGTCCAACATCTTGTTCAATGTCGAACCATTTGCTTAAAGCTCCATCCACCCTAACATACACTTTACTTCCATCATACACCACCATGATTGCATTTACTAACATTGCATCCACACCATACTCTCTCAGAACATTCCATAACATACCCCTATTCACCCGATTGTACACTTTCTTCAGATTAACAAGTGCACAATAAACTTTCTTCCTTACTGCCAAACATTTCTCAATCATTTGTTTCAGTGCAAATATCTGGTTTAAATAACCTCTTCCTGGCATGAAACCACATCACACACTCCAAATCATGCCTGTGGGTTTTTTTTCATGCACCCTCTCAATTAATACTCCCAAAATCTTTGCCTGAAATACTTAACAAATGAATTGCCCTATAGTTTTTAAATTCACTCTTACTGCCTGTTAATGCTTCTGCTTGATAATAGATCGCAGTACGCTCTGGATCGGGTACTCAATCTAGAAGAGTTGGCTGGTATAACTTTTTGGTAGGGCTCATTTGAGTGCGGTGAGGAGGAAAGTTTGAAGTTTGGCGGAGGGTAGGAAGTTGGAGGGAGGGTTCGGCAAGTTACCACGGTGAACCAGACAAGAGGCAGAAAGGAGGGTTTGGCGAGTTACCGTGCTGAACCGGGCGGGAGGCAGGAAGGAGGGTTTGGCGAGTTACCGTAATGAACCGGGCGGGAGGCAGGAAGGAGGGTTTGGCGAGTTACCGTGCTGAACCGGGCAGAAGGCAGGAAGGAGGGTTTGGCGAGTTACCGTGATGAACCGGGCGGGAGGCAGGAAGGAGGGTTTGGCGAGTTACCGTGCTGAACCGGGCGGGAGGCAGGAAGGAGGGTTTGGCGAGTTACCGTAATGAACCGGGCGGGAGGCAGGAAGGAGGGTTTGGCGAGTTACCGTGCTGAACCGGGCAGAAGGCAGGAAGGAGGGTTTGGCGAGTTACCGTGATGAACCGGGCGGGAGGCAGGAAGGAGGGTTTGGCGAGTTACCGTGCTGAACCGGGCGGGAGGCAGGAAGGAGGGTTTGGCGAGTTACCGTAATGAACCGGGCGGGAGGCAGGAAGGAGGGTTTGGCGAGTTACCGTGCTGAACCGGGCAGAAGGCAGGAAGGAGGGTTCGGCGAGTTACCGTGCTGAACCGGGCGGGAGGCAGGAAGGAGGGTTCGGCGAGTTACCGCGGTGAACCGGGCAGGAGGTAGGAAGAGGGTTCAGCGAGTTACCGCGGTGAACCGGGCAGGAGGTAGGAAGAGGGTTCGGCGAGCTACCGCGGTGAACCAGGTAGAAGGGAAGGAAGGTTCAGTGAGCTACCACAGTGAACCATGTGGAAGGGAAGGAGGGTTCGGTGAGCTACCACAGTGAACCAGGTGGAAGGGAAGGAGGGTTCGGTGAGCTACCGCAGTGAACCAGGTGGAAGGGAAGGAGGGTTCGGTGAGCTACCGCAGTGAACCAGGGGGGGAGGGAGGAAGGAGGGTTCAATGAGCTACCATGGTGAATCAGGTGGGGGGGAGGAAGGAGGGTTCGATCAGCTACTGCGATGAAACATGTGGGGGAAGGAAGGAGGATTCGATGAGCTACCGCAGTGAACTAGGCAGGGGGGAGAGAGGAGGATTTGGTGAGTTACCATGGTGAACTAGGCAGGGGGGAGGAAGGAGGATTTGGTGAGTTACTATGGTGAACTAGGCAGGGGGGAGGAAGGAGGATTTGGTGAGTTACTATGGTGAACTAGGCAGGGGGAGGAAGGAGGATTTGGTGAGTTACCATGGTGAACCAGGCGAGGGGAGGAAGGAGGATTTGGTGAGTTACCGTGATGAACCAGGCGAGGGGAGAAAGGAGGGTTTGGTGAGTTACCATGATGAACCAGGAAGGGGGGAGGAGGAGGTTTTAGCGAGTTACCAGCAGTGAGCTTGGCAAAAGGTAGGAAGGAGGGTTTTGATTAAGAAAGCACACGTAAACATTTTGCTGCGGTTTATTTCCTCAAAGGGGATTTTCTGTCCAGCGTGGAGCTGTGCAAAGGATGACCAGGTCCACTCCTTTTATTCCCCCTAGTCGGGTAGTTCGGGAGGACTCAGCTCGCTGCCAAGCGGCCACAAAGAAGAGGAGGGGGTACTTGGCTAGTGACCTTAGACCCTTAGGGGTTGAACTGAGAAGGGGGGAGGGGTGGAACGCAGCGATCACAATTCATCTCACCACATTAATTCTGAATGCCAAAGGTATTTCCTTGCACTCCTTGTTTCACTCTCTTTACCCACTTTCAGAACAGTTTATTTTCTTTAAAATCTTTCAGTATTCTTTCTCCTTTTGATCCCATTTGCTCCTCTCTCTCCTTTACTACTTTATTTGTATTCTCATATGTTTCTCTTTGTACATGTCCCACAACCTCTTATGTTCTGTTTCGCTCTTTACAGCAACCATTCTTATGTAAACTTCTTTTATATGTTCATTCCACCATGCATCTTTTTTCCCACCACCACAACTCCACACATATCTATTGCGCACTCAACTGTGGCCTCTTTCATTCTGTTTCAAGTACTTTCTTTACCACTAGCATTTATTTCGATATTCCACTCTTTTAAAGTTATTTTTTCGCCCAGCCATTTTCATATTTAATATTTATCCTGAAATTTTTTCATTTTCACTCTTACTTACTTAGAACTCTTACGATGCTTCCTAACAAAATCCCTATCTAATTGAATTATTGAGATCCCTAGGAAGTGATCCATTCATCATTCAGCTTCACACACACAGTCCTGGTATTCTTCATTAAATTTTAAGTCTCTCTATCATACACCACAAAATCAATCATCATTCTCGAATTGCCCCTTTGCATGTACACATAAATATCTTTGTTCTTAGACTATGTATTTGACAAAAATTAACCTTTTTATAAGCACAGACTCACTAACCCATTACCATTATTGTTCACCATGTCATCATCATACCTTCCTAGCACTCTTATCTGAATTCTCTCTTTGGGTGCCCACCCATTCATATTTCCTAGCAAGATTATTATTTCACCCGGTTCCCATGGATTAATGACTTCACTGAACTAATTCCACAACTCCACTCTCACATTCTCATCTTCACCCTCAACCAGAGCATAATCAGCAACTAACATAATTCTATGAATGCCTATTTTCATATGTATCCATAGACGTCTAGATGACACCAACTCATACCTTCTCACAAAGAGCTTAGTTATTTGGCTTAAGATTAAGCTTGACTTCCCCTTACTCATTCATCCAAACCTGACCTGACCAAAGTGCCAGCTACCATCAATCGTAATCAAAACATCTTTCCCTTTTCGCTTGGTTTCTCATAGCTTCACACTCACACTATTTGGAAAAATAACTTAAAAGTTAAAACTTACCATATCTGTAAGAATTTCTGGATTTAGTGTCAGTACGGAACATTAGAATTGTTTGTCCAATGAATAAGATCTTGTAAGCTAAAGAAGGAACTATGTATGACGGTAGCATCTCAAAACGAATCTTGTAATCACAAAAATTGGGGTAGAGCGTGTCTGGTACCTGTAAAAAAAAGTAACAAAAAAAAATTTCAAAATGAAGTTTGAAACGGTTTGGAAATCTAAAGTAGCTACAAAAGCACTTTTGTTTGGGATTGTGCTTGAGAATAATTTATGTTTAACTGTTTGAGTGATAGAAATACATAATTTATTGTAAAATTCAATTTTGTAAAATATATATCTTCTACTACCTATTCTTATGTGTTAATTATGGATGATGTACAAGAATGCGGCAAAAAGTATGGTTTTAATGCATGTTTAGTTTCAAAGCTATTGTAGTTTTGATGACAAAAATTGCTTGTTATGAAAAGTTTGTGGTTATTTCAACAAGACAACAAGAGGTGTGTGGTAATTTCTCCAAGAAATTACATCAGAGGATGAATGAAGCTTTAGTGGCAAGTGAGTGCTGGACACTTGAAATAAACTAAAACCACACTGGCATTCAAGCCACCCTCAGCCTCGTTATTCCACATTTTTCAGTTTAGCAACCTTAGATAAATAAGAAATCAGCAGGTTAAATATGCCATAGTCATGCCGTTCTTAGCTTTGATCTTAGAAAATGGGATTCAAACCTCAAAAAAGTGTATTCAGGTTTATCTCGACCCCATGTATTGAAATTTCCTTAAATTCCACAGTTTAGGATAGGTACTAATAAAATAACAATGTTTCATACCAAAAAAGTTAATAAGAAACTCAGTAAGTTTAGACTATCATCTTATTATAGAAAGTGCACACCAAGATATACGCCATTCACGACCTAGGTTTACTTGGATGACAGCTCAAAAAGTAACTAAAAAATAGTCCCTAAAATATCACTACACCAACAGCTGATATCTGCCACTGTCACTTGGGACAGCTGTTATGAAAACATATGGTTATGTAGAGTAATGTGATAGTTAACCACAGTAATTTAGGCCAATATTATGCCTCAAAGAATTTTGAAATTGAAATTTTTGAATGACTTGGTGATCTGTAACTTCTCTTCTTTTTTTCTCCTGGGAACTCATTATCAAAAAAACACACACAAATCTATCCACAAATAAAAAGAACCCCTTATAAAATTTCGTGAGATTAAAGTTAGATTAAACTTATATTTAAGTTTGATAAAAGATAAAAGTTTAAAGTTAGATTAAAGTTAGATTAATGTTAGATTAAAGTTATTTTAAAGTAAGTTTAAAGTTATATTAAAGTAAGATTAAAATTAACCAAATTAGGCCTAATATGTATTCGAACTAAAGAGAAAATATCTGTATACACAAAGTTATTCTTAAAATAATTAGTAATATGATCTAGGATTAAGTTTTTTTACGTTAATACAGAAGCCCAATAATTAAAATAAAAGGTAATTTAACTTAGTTATAAATTATTATAAGTTAGAGTAAGGCGTGGACCTAACAAACTAGAGACTTAATTTAAAGTTAAAAATATAATAAACGCGCACAGTAATAAATTCTATGAAATATATTTAAATTAAACAAAGTCTTAATATTTATTTGAGGTCGTCCACAAAGCTTATTTATCCTTCTATTCAAGTTAAAATAATTATTATTCCGAGCACTTTCACAAAAGGTCTAACAAATATGGCTTTAAAATGGCGACCAACGAATATTAGCCATGTGGTTGATGATGACGCGGACAAGTTGTTTAAAATGGTGTATCCTCGCAGCAGACGATTATATTTTATTCAGTTAAATATTTCTAAAAACAATAAACTAATAATAAAATAGTTAATCATATATAAAATAAATTACAAATATTTTATCTTTACCAAGTAAATACGATGCCTTTATTAAAAGGTATTAATGCATGCACTATACTACACATCATAGATAACATTCCAAAACAAAGAATAGGTACTTTTAATATATGTTTAAAATATTGTTTCGAATTGGGTAAAAAGAAATTGTTAAAAGTAATGAAATAATGTGAGAAAACTTAAGTTTAAGTTATTTTAAATGTAAAATATAACATGTAATTAAAAAACTTAACATTCATAACAAAACAGTGTTCTTTTACAAGTGTTGGTAACCTAAAACCTAAACATATGATTTTTGAACTGTCATCCAGGTAAAGACCTATCGTGAATGAATTATAGTTTTAATCTCACATTTTCTGGCACCGTCGTCTCATTCAGATCGACCGTATTTCCACTAGTACCCATCAATGATACAGTCGTGCTCTCTCCTGAAACTTTATGTATGAAGAATTCACCATAGCTATCTATGATACGCCCATAGAGCAACCAACTTGTCAATTGCTTAAACAGAACTTTGTGACAAGAAAAAAGGATGCTGCAAAAAAAATTCAAAATAATTAGTTTGAAATCATATTAGTATGAGTTCACATAAAATGTTTCGTTACTAAAATAATATATGAACATACCCTACAGCCAAAGACTGTAATTTGGTGACTTAGCTTGAAGCTTAAATTGGTTTATAATTTATGCTTTCAGGCATTTACATACAACTTAAAGTCTACCTTCATAGCCAAGTGGTTAAAGGGATTTAAATATGTCAAGGAATCCCGGTTTGATCTCAAATATGTTTAAAATAATTTAAGTATTTGTATATGATTTTGTCCTATTACCCTCATATTTAAAAAAAAATTGTTTTGGGTATTTAACGTGCACTTTCTGAACCCACTGATTATATCAGCACATAAGAATTTCTATGAGCGAGAGCGAAAGGGCCTACCAATTTTGCTAGTAAAGATATTTTCACATGCCTTCCGGGGTTTTTCACATGCCACAATCAACATGGAAATGACGGCTTTACAACCCCTCTGAAAGAAGTTGTGCTACAGATTATTATCGTTCAAGAATAATCTGTCAACCTCGGCTAGGTTTGAACTCACAAACAAGCACTTTATTCCATTATCACAAAGGTTGACTACCCTGATACTAAAAATTCTTGGTTCTAAGTTTGGGTGGGTGTACAGCATTAGGTAGGTGTGCAGTCCTAGCTTAAGTTACTTTACTTGTAAAGTGTATATTAAACCTCAACATTTTAAAACAACATATGTAAATATTGTTTCCATTTTTAACATAACACGACCCTCATAGGTGGGTACACAGACTAAGGCATCAAACAATCTTGTTTGGTCTAGTTCGCCTGTGACAAAGATGCTGTGGTTCAAATCCCGGCTGGCTGTATTAATATCTATTATCCAAATGATTTCCCCCGATCTCCCTCACAAATGCAGGTATATTTCCTGAATATTTTACTTTCCACATCCCTTTTCACTACTGTAGTGTGAATATCCAAAAAGCCTATAAGGATGGTAAAGTACAAGCCAGCGCATGTTGAAAAATACTTACCAAGGTAATTTTCCCAATTTGAAAACCACAGTAATTTCAATGAAAAGGAATACAATAATTTTAGAGATGGGTCAAACCCACTATTTTACAAATACAAATCTCCAATTTTCCTTCAAATCCCGAATCTCGATTCCGAATACTAATCTTGGAAAACAATATGAACATAAGAGGAAATATAAATAGAGAATAATAGAAAATATAATTAGTCACTAAATGTTAACACTCTTTATTATAATCCATTCATTATAACATTCATATATTCAGTTAAGTGTTAAAATTACTGGTATGGAGCCTGATTGTTAAGTTCATCCAGGGTTCCTACAGTATTTGTAAAAAAATTCTCCCTGACTTTTCCCTGACTATTTTCCCAAGTTCCCTGACCAACTTCTCACAAAATTTCCACTATGATTTTATGGTACTATTAAAGTGGAAATATTAATTTAATTACATTTATTTCAGCCTCTTTCTCCCCTGCAGCCGACCTTGCCTCATCTCTCATGGAAGAATAAGAAAGCAGACGTCTTGCCAACCAGTTCAGGGAAAATAATGGAAAAATAACAAAATATATCAAATCCTATCAAAAAGGAAAGACTGAAATCCATCTGCAATTGTTTTGCAGAAAGCTAGTATACACTTCAGGAATCGATCACAGGCTGCTCTTTTCACCATCCCTACAGGTTTTGTTTTAGGAAGCTTTTCTTCTTTGAGAAACTTAACAACATGGTCCCAAATTTGTAGTGCCCTTTGAAAGCACATTGCATTCTCTAACCACTGCATACCACAGAACTTCAAAGGAAAAGTTGTTCACCCTGTCAACTGAGTAAACAATGCTCGACGAGCTGTAGTCAGTGAACAGGTAGTACGTGTGACACAATAAGCAATTTATATCCCAATTGACAGGTTCCACTCCTGTTCTCAAGGAACCATGAACAACATGAAGCTCACATGTCCCCAGATTTATCAAAATACATACTTCATTGTTTGTGGTGATGTGATCCTGAAGAAGAGTTATAAACTTTAAATTGACATTTGAGCTACTTGAGCCACTTGACACTTGTATCAACTTAGAGACTGGAAGAGGAGAAATACCATCCAAGAAATGCTTCAGTAATTCTTCGGCGGTGCTTCTATCTAAAAAAAAACACTGTCCAAGCAATGGCTGACAACTTTATGATTTTCCTTGTCCCAGAATCTGAATACAATGTCCATTTGCCCTCTTTGAATAACTTTATTCAATGCCTCATCAAAACAAATTACAAAGTTGTTACATGATTTTAGGCAGTCCAGTAAATTGTTATGAAAGAATGGAGCCAAGCCATGCACAATGAAATATGCAGCCTTGTCTCCACCTAGAATAAAGGCACTGGCAATGGAACACTCAGGAAACATCAACTGAAAAATTGTACTTAAATTATTGCACGAATTGAAATACATTTTATTGTCAACAACTTGCAAAGCCCAAATGACTTCCGGCTTATTTATATTATCTTTCATAACAAAAGTGTTTGGGTTTCTTAGAGCCACTACACTACTTTCACTTTTGGCAACACCTTCCTTCTGTGGCTTTACAATTTACGATGAAACTGAAGTGTGACATGAATTGACATTTCCCTGACTTTCCCTGACATTTTTTAAGCTTCCCTGACTTTCCCTGACAGTCATTTTTTTCCCTGACTTTCCAGACCGTAGGAACCGTACTCCTATTTATTATAAATAAGCTGACCTCACGGTCTAGGGGTAGGTGTTGGATTTCTATGCTGGGGGTTCAAGGGGTCCTCGGTCCCGGCACAGATTTATCTGATTGCCAAACCCTTCCTTCACCTCTGACAAGATGTGTATTAATCACAACTTGTGAATGTGTGGAGTGCCAGGCCTACATCGTGGTTCGGATTCTACATTGAACTGTAGGTCCTCCATTTCATCTCACAATCACCCTAACATTACACATTAGCGTAAGTGCGTATAACCCGAACGGGTAGTAAGACGTGGTGGTAATAATAATATTACTATAGTTTTCAACTACCAATAAGCAGTATTGGATCTTAAAAACAAATTCTACTAAAAAAAAGACTTTTATTTTTAAGGATTTTAGTCTCAAATTTGAAATTTTTTCAAGTCTTGACTATAACTAGGGATTCCAAAGATTTGAGGATTTAAGGTCCCATCCCTACAATATATAAATGAGAAACTCACCATTCAATGGATAACTTTGCTTCATCAACATGTGTGTTAAGTTTCCTGTTTAGATAGTTCAACATGCATGAACCATGAATTTTCTGTAGGGTTATCTGAAAAAATAAATAAAAAAAGTAAAACACCACACAGTTCAAACCAACCACTTTTTATGTGTGTCAACTATGCTTACATTTTTAAAACACATGAAATGTTTGGGTTATTAGTGACTGAGACGTCCTTGAACAAAATCCAAACATAAACACTTTGACACCGCTCAGTGGTAGTAGGGTAGTAGCACTAAGACATCTTTGCATTCCTGACAGTCATAAATAATAAAATTCCTCTTAAGGGTGAGATTTTTATTTTCAAAATGTGGTTTTACTTCTCTTTACAGGGGGAGGATACTGATATATATATATATATATATATATAATATTTTAATTGTCTTCATCTTGTTTTCTTTGATTAACTATAGCGGAAATAAGGCGGGAGGTAAGCTTAGAATAGGCATTGTTCCTTTAAATTTTAGAATCATTTAGTGATCTATAATTGAGATTCTAAAAAATCTAACATTTTGGGTTTTTTTAAATATAAGTTTTTACAAATTTTGATTTTAAGGTTGTTGCAGTGGTCAGAATATTCGTCACACGTCAGATTCACTTTATATTGATAGATGTATTAGTTTTATTTTAAGGAGCTTCCCCCACTACTTTTTTAAGCCGAGTGACCCCTGTGTTCAACGTTAGAGGCCTCAAAAGGGGACAACCCCTCAAGGAGGTAGGACCTATGCCGCTCCTCATAGCAGGGTTTTATTTTTACTCTACTATCTTAATGAAACCTGTTGACAGATTTTAAAGCTCTTTCACTAAGGCAGTTTTGTAGTAGGAGGGAAAGGGGGAGCCATTCAAACTTCTCCAACCTCGAACGTTTTCTTCTTCTTTGGTTTATTGTGTGACAGTAGAATACACTTGTCAGACTTGTCAGAAGTGAAAATATGTTACTGTGATCTGTGGTCAATTACGAACCAAGTGACCAAGAACTAACCAGTAACCAGTCAAATCTGGATTAAAATATAGTAAAGGAGCAAAAATATACTTGCCAAAATGTACAGCGCTGTTAGCGTATAACCCGAACGGATAGTAAGACGCGATGCTAAAAAAAAAATACAACGTTGTATCCAGAATAAGTAGAGAGAGGGGTAGCTGAATTATAATACTTTTATTTTGCTCAGCCTCTCACTACCGTCCGGTCTATTTGCATTTTAATTATGCTAATGTGGCAGGGATGAATAAGCTAGAGTTCAGAGGAAAGGTATTCGTAATCGCGTGGAAGGAGAGTGGAAAACTATTTATAAAGAACCACTCTCAGTATACCGAACTATTATTTAAACCTTGACATTCTTGTCATCAGTAACCCAGACTACATTAACTTGATATTTAGTCCACGTGCCCACCAGTATACTTAACAACCATGAAATCAGATTCAATAATCAGATGGTCTAAAGTGTCACTCTCAAAATAGGTTGGATTGCCAGGAAGAGGTAAATCGGAGTGTGAATCCCGGTCGGGCGTGCTGAGGTTTTTTTTTACAAGTGCCTTTCCGCTCACCCTCCATGTAAATGAGAGTGCACTTTCTACCAAGTATAGATTCCTCATACTTAGTACACACGATTTATTTATAGTTCAGATACATATAACCCAAACGGGTAGTGAGATGCAGTGACAAAAACTTCATGAAAATGTTATACTATTTAAAACAAAATAAGGTAAATATGAGAATAAGTAAACCAGTGGTCGCATTGCTTAATGTGTCACTCTTGTATTAGACTGGATGGACAGTGATGGGAGTTTGAATCCCAGTCGGGTGTAGATTTTTTTCCTAAATGGTTACCTACTCTTCCTCCACTTAAATGGATACATTTACTCCAAATTCTAGCATCCTCATTACTACTTAATTAGTAAGATTAAATTAATACTGCCCAAACAGATAGTAAGACTAGAATAAAAAATTAAAAAAATTTAGACAGCTAATCAATAATATTTGTGGTTTTCTAGATAAAATAAGTATATTCTTTGGCGTAGAGAGTATTTATTTATATTCACATATAGATGCAAGTATTAATCACCAAAAATAACCATTTAGTAACATTAATGATACATAAATAATAGTAATTGTGTATATATATATACACACCACTGGCTGTGAAATAAACGGTTGGCTGATGAGATTTATTTAGAATATTTTTTATATTATATTATAAACATAAATTATGAAGTGAAAAACTTGAGATATTATCAGAAAAGTTACTCAGATAAGGAAATGGGAGTTATGTAGACCTATTGTGTCATGAAGACCAGAGGGCCTAAGTTGTGGTGACATGTTTCAGTCCAAACATTCATCACGGGAATTTTCCCTGTTAAGAATCGATTGGAGTCATTATAATTATATATATTATATAACATATGTAATATTATATAATATGTTATATAGTGTATATATTATAATATATAAATATCATATAAGATATAAATAAAATATATATATATATATATATAATATTAAAAGGTTTTCATCACAACATTTAAACCAAATTGCAAATTGGAAATATTAGTCTCCATAGTTTCCAATTGGCTGTTTTGTTTGAATGTTGTGATAGAAACATTTTAAAAATTAAAATATTAAATGTTTTGATTACCAGCCTATCATTTTTACTTTCTCACTATCTTAAAAGGTATAGAAAGTATTGTGATCATTAAAAAAATCGAACTCGAGATTTTGATGAATTTCGACGTGTCATGACCCTCCAAATCCGAAAAAGTGGTTTTTGAATTTCTGTCTGGCTGTCCGTCTGTACCTTGGACTAGAGTCTAAACTATTTTACCGACTTGGTATCTAGAGTTTTCATAAGGTTGTCTCGAGGTATCTTTGGAATTGGATATCCAACCCTAAAATTAAGGGTAGTTTACTGAAGGGCAAAAAGAGAAAAAAATCAATTTTTTCAAAATTGGCTCTAACGATTTCGATTAAATTTCATTTCCAAGCATTGCTCAATATTATAAACAAAATGGCTACCCTCATTATTAATACAATTTGGTGAGCTTTAGTTGTACAGAGATACTACTTAAGTTTTAAAGCAATAATTCTCTACATCCATAAATTAAGTAGACAAGTCCCTCAAAAAGTTTATGTTCTTATTTCTTTAACTTCTTAGGGGAAATGTTTGTACAGCAATGATCATTCTCTATCATTTTAGACTCAATAGTCTATATTTACCTATTTTATTGGTCTAAATTTATAAATGAGGAATTTAATAAAAATGCGATAACCATAAAATGTGCCATCCCTAATAAAATGTCAACATTTTTTAACCGGAAGTCGAAATTTTAATATGAGGTATTGATCCTTGTGGACCAAATATCAAATTTTTTTTTGTCCAAATATACTAGTGAGGACTTTAACTCTTTGAAAAGAAAATCATAAAATTTAAATCTGGGAGTCAAAAAATGTTTAACGTAAGTATAACCCAATATTTGCTCAGGTTTGCTAATGTATATTATTTTGTTTCATAAGTATTACGAGTTTTGAGGGAATATTTCCATTTTTTAACAATAGAGTGAGAAAGACTGTGCGGAGTCCCGTACCATTTATTTTATTATGATCATTTGGTGAATAAAGTGTGTAACTTACAGGAATCTGCTAAGCACTGTTTGCATAATAGAGAAAATGATTGATCTTAGTGAGAGGAGACTATAGTTGGAAAACTATTTGTTGCTTTAGGTATATGGATGGAATTCCCCTTCTGTATGAGCAAACTACAAAAGATTAATTGAAAGAAAGATGGCAATTTTTAAACTTGGCTATGAAAAGGTAAAATTGCAACATTGTGCGCTGTGACTAGCAGGCACTCACCCTAGACGCTATCTACTCTTCAAAGAACCTTTTAGTGAATATAAATAAATGTCTGTAAGCTAGCTAATAATGAGAAAAGGTCATGATATTTAGCTTCCATCAATCAACATTGAGAGCATTTATAAAATGTGGCATCCCCAGAGCACGTACCTCGTCATATAAATACATACATTTAGATTTAGTTGCTATTTTAATGGTTAATAAAGGTTCTTTAAATGGGGGTTTTGTTATTTCTGTAATGCTACCCCCCACCACCCCGTTGTTGAGCCAGTCTTTTTCTATTATTCACAAAAGGTCTCGCTTCTCCTTTTTCTCCTCCAACCCACTTACAATAGTTGATACTTTTAAGTTTGTTGGAGATGTCATCAGACACATCTAGCGATAAAATTCTACACTCCATGTATAAAGAAATTCCATAAGAGCAATGTTATTTAAAAATAAATGACAATTTATCATCTAAACGTGCCAATAAAATCTAAAATATCAAATCTGTAGCTCTGTAAAAATTACCAAACCTAGGTTGATGTGTGTTTAATTCCAAACTATGTATATTTGTTTGTTTAAGTAAAACGGTTCATTTGAAAAGAATAAAATATGAACACATGCATAAGTTTACAGCACCCTCTTCTACACCCTTAAAGATTTATTATAATGCTAACAGGACAAACCTAACAAATAGACCATAGACAGTTAATTTACCATTTTAAGTGAACAAAATCTGAATTGAAGGGAAAAATCATACTACTATGGGCAAGTTAAATACTCATCTTTATCACGTTTTCTAAGATTTGAATTTATACACAAGATTCGAGCTTCATAGGTAAAAATTAAGATTAGGATTATAGAAAAGGTGGATATGACTTATTTGTAGCTTAAAACACTTTAAAAAAAGTTTTTTTTTGCTCACCTACATTGAAAAAATACAATAATTAAAGTATTTTAAATATTTTAATTGAATTGATATCATTTGTTAACATACGAGAGCAATTCAAACTCTGATTGGCTGGTAAATAAAGTAAAAAATAGATAAAAAAAATTCTTATTCTAGCTGGCACTACTTTTCCACATAGTCGCCACTTGAATTCATGCAATGTCGTACCAAATCACCAGCTTTTGCAATCCCTCTTCAAGGAATGATGCCGCCAGGGTATCCACCCAGTTGTTGACTCCATTCATGAGCTCCTCCCTGGTTTCAAAGCACTGGGTAGCCAGCCAGACTTTAAGATTGATGAAGAGAAGGTATTCTCTTTGCGCCAAGCCAAGGCTTTAAGGGTGGTGGAAAATCTCCCAGATAAACTGGAGTAAAGCCTTTGAGTGAGCCGCACGTTGTATACCTCCATTCTGCATGTTTTTAATCAACCTCCGAAGCGTTTTCAGTGTTTCACAATAAACCTCAGAGGTTATTGTGAAACTATGAAGAAGCTTAGGAGCTCGATCCTTCTTTGGAGTTTGATTCAAAACAAAAAGTATGGAATGCTCACCAAAGGCGTCAATCTCCTGCACAATGGCACATGGCCCCACACTGCGGCTTGCAAAAAAGGCTTTACTCAAACAATTATTCATATAAGAGATTTGGAACCACCCCCTTTACAGCTTGGACTTGGCACAAAGCAATTACCATTTCTTCAGAAAGATGAAGATGTGGTTGGCTACCCAGGGCTTCAAAACCAAAAAGGAGCTCATGGATGGAGTCAACTGACTAGGTAGGCTTACCCTAGTGGTGCCATTCCCTGATGAGGGATTGCAAAAGCTGGTGCTTTGGTATGACAATGCCTGAATTTGAGTGGTGACTATGTGGAAAAGTTGTTGTATGTAAGTTTTGTATGTAGTAAGAATTTTTTTCTCTATTTATCACTTTTTCTACCAGCCAATCGGAGGTTGATTTTGAAATTGCCCTCATAACAGATATATGTATAGCATATGATGTGACGGATGAATACATGAAAGTGCATAGATTTAGTAACTTTTGTAGCCTGCCTTTCTAGTTTGAATTCACTATAGGTTAGTAGGGGTGTGGGAAGCTTCGAAACAAACATCAGCTTGACTTCACTTCGAAACAAATTCAGACTTCGAAGCTTTGGCAATAAAAATATTGAGAGTTAAAATACTCCATTTAGTTTCAATCATAGCCATTCTGAGATGTTAGATTAATATTGATACAGAAAAAATCTGAAGTAATTACACTGTAGTTGTGATAATAGCTTGATTAGTCATATTAATACGAAATATTAAAAACAAAGTTGCAATAGAACGATTTCCAAGTAATTTTAGTTCATTAAGTTATATAAATAACCACAATATATCTAACTTCGATTTGGCTTAGAGAATGTTTCTTTTATTTGATTTGAATTTGCTTTAAATTGAAAAGTGGACTTCACACACCCCTATAGGTTAGCGTTAGATCATTAATAACTAATAACTAACAAAGTGGCATTAAGATTAATGAAGTAAGTAACTAAATAATAAATTCATTTGTATCATGTTACCTCCTCAGTGATGGAGACTAGAACTGGGAATAGCTCACTGTACTTGTCGACATGACAGAAAACCCCTGACAAAGTAAAATGAGGGTCTGCTAAAGCTTTTTTCTCCAACTCTACCAAATCATCTCGATAAGGGTCTAACGTCTGACTCAAACCATTGCAGAAAGCTTGTAAGTACATTCCACACTTAGGTTGACTGTTCCCAGCTTCATCTTGAACTTCATGATCTAGAAACATAAATGTAACAGTTTGAATTAAAAAATACGAGGTTAAAATATTTTAAATGGGCTAAAGATTTTGAGATAACAGATGTACAGTATATTCATTTCAATCTAATATATTATTATATCCAAAGATAGTTACTTTATTTTTTTAAATTTAATCATTACCTACTTATAGAATTTCAGCCTTGTAAAATTCCTGCAGGCTTATTAATATAAACTCAAAGAGCATATCTAGAAAAAGTGGGTATTTTTTCAGTTTGAAAAATTATCCTAATATCTTTAATTAAGTTAAATAATAGTTTGAAGGATTAAATATTCAATCTATTCTAATTGTTAAGTAGAGTTATAGCCGCATCTAAATATTATATTCTTTATATTGAAAAATTATATCTGAACATAAAATTCAATCCCGGGACCTTTGACTTAATATGCAAATGCTCTACCCACTGAGCTATCTAGCAGTTGTCATGTGCCTGGGGCACAGACAAGGATATAACAGATACGTAGCCTTACGGGAGATTTGTTGCGCTCCTCGAGTCAGGTAGAACTTAAAATATCCAGTGATAACAGCGCTTCCAAGTGAGAATTCTTTAAAACAGCTCACTTGCAAAATGTTCTTGGTGAGAAAGACATGCAGAGAGAGAGCTAAGAGCTAGCTGCCTTCCCTCCGAGTACAATAGCCCAGGTAGCGGTATCCCTTACCCCACCTCACCCCCCCTTTCATTGACCAAAACTTTGCAAACAATGGGGCGGGTTGGAACCAAATATACAATGCCAGAGCTTCTACAGTTTAAACTTGACACGAGTCTTGGAAATGCACTTGTAAATGAATTATTAAATATTTTGTGACCAGCTTCTGCTGTCACAATTCTTTAGGATTCACTTCTTCGTTAGACTGGACTGCAAATAACTGGGATGTCAGTGTTCGAATCCTGATCGGGTGGAATGAGAGTGCTTTTCCCTAAAATTCACATTTCTCAATAAATTTACCTTCCTCATTCCTAATTCATTAGAGTAAATACGCGGATAGCTGTAAAGAGAAGAAAGGGTGCTCAAAATATACCAGTAATTAAAATTAAATACTTCATGTTGTTAAGGTTGCATTTATTTTTAACATTTTGTTGTCAAATGAATACAAAATATACAAGGGGATGCTACTTTATAAACTAAAAAAAAAGTTAAATGCATAGAAAATACAATAAAAAGAGTTTCCTAAGTCTACCTTTGGTATCGGTAGTACCTTCTTATTTTAAACACTGGAAAGATTATATTCAACATTATTTTATACTGATGTGCAATGAGAGTTAATAAATCGGTTTTAAATCAGTTTATAGTAAAATCAAGTCTGAAAATGAAGCTTATCTCCTTAAACGCTCTTTAGGATTACACAAAAAAAAGATCATAGTGTTTTGTCCAATTATTACACTCTTCCAACACCTTCTCACGTCTGTTTGGAAAATTAAATATCTCTTAATTTTAGCAAAGAGGAATAGAAATAAATATTTTTTTACACTGAAAACTCTTTTAGTATAAGATTATTTTACTATAAAAGGACAATATTTTCATACAATTAATAATTGCATATTTTCTTTAAAAATAAATATTTATATCACAATAAAATAGAGTTTAGTAAAGTGAGTAAAATTGTTGACAGTACAAAGTATATGAAAAAAATACTCTTAACTATACCCAAATATTGTTTTAATCACAGCTATAGTTACTAAGTGTTTTGTGTAAAAATTATCTACTAAAATGTAAAGAAAAAAAGTTCTGTTTATGTAGTTTGGACAGGCTTGAGAATAAAATTATGATCAATATCATCAAAAAATTAATACAATAATAATAATAATCATAATAATAATAATAATAATAATAATAATAATAATACAGAAATTTGATTAAAATATGTGTCATACAAATTTGAACATTGATATATTTCATAATATTCTGGTCACTTTGATTTCATAATGTACTAGATCAAGCTTTGCCGTACAATCCTGAGCCAACCATGGCAATCACAAACTAGTTATGGCAATTAATAGATAATAAATCTTAAAAAGAAAATATTACCTTATCTATAAACTGAGTGCACAAACGAGCGCAATCACAGGGCGGCCGTCGCGCCCCATTGACAACGCAAACTTTACTTAAGCACGTTCATAGAAACATGTTTGAAATAAAGATCACATTTCACCAAAGAACATGAATTAAATAATAGACTCTGATACAGAAACACATTAAATATGAAGCATTATGATTTTCCAAAAAGAATCGTGGCCACCAAGCTATGTCGCCTGAATTGGTTTATTTTAATTGTTATGTCACTCCTAGATATGCGATAATAGCTATGTATTTGTAAATCTAATGTATCCACTTTAAGATAGGCTTCAGTTTGGGTATTTATTTACTTCTAGTACTTTAAACTTTTTTCCTCTGCCTTTACAAAGTTAGTGTTCCACCATATCAAGTTTTTGTAGTTTAGGAAATTTTAGGGACCCCTCCCATTTCCCAGCAGTAAATTTTATAAATTCCAAACTTCCCAAATTGTATGGTTATGTTGGGTGGTCTTGTTACCAAATCTGCAAATATAAATTTTCTTTCGTGCATAAAAATAGATGATCTTTTGGGAAGATGGCAGTTTACTCTCATTTCCAAACCCCTCTCTTTCCCTCACCCTCCTTAGCTTCCACAATTCCAATTTGAGATTTTAAGACATATTTGATTATCTTATAAGCTATTTCAACCTGACCACATCAAAAAGAGTGTTCTATATTGGTTGTGTACATTTTAAACGCTTACATTTCCTGCCTTCAAAAGATGCGTGGTCAGTGAATTTTGAAAATTTCTACACCCCTTTTACAACCCTTACAAGGTGAATTTCACAAAATCCGGTCCTATCTCTGGTCTAGGACCAAAAAGGAACCTTTATTAAAAATTCCAAGTTTCCATGTTTGAAACAATTAAGCTCTTCTAACAAAATCACAAACTCCTCCACCTCAGTTATTGTCTTTACAGGCAAAATTGGCCTTGTAGTTTGGAATTTTAAGCAATAATGTCTCATCCCCGTATATACACGCTCATGTTGATATTATTAAATCAATATTTAGAGTAATATAAGAGAGAAATTATAATAAATCCTCAAATTTGTTTCTTAAAGATCCTCGCACACTGGCATAGTATCATATACGTACGGTATCGTACTAGTATCCTATGTTTTTCTCTTGTCATGCTTTGCTATGGAGCTGCGTACACCGACAACCGTCGTAGCAGCATAGTATCGTATACGTAGGGTGCGTGGTTTTCCATTCCGCTTTGAAAGCAGAAAGGCATGTACGATACTGTCATGGCGGCCGTTGCCTCCCCCCCTCCCCCACTACACCCTCTCAAACACTCCTCTCACACATCAGTAAGTTTTTTTCAGCCATTGAGGAATCACTTCGACAGCTTCTCTCAGTATGAGAAAATAGTATTATAATGAGAGTAAAGCTATTACCCTGGACATTTTCACTGTCACCCTCAACAAGCATTTCAACCCCATACATCCAACGATCAGCTACCCATGATACCTCTACCTTATCAAAATGTTCCTCAGTCCCTCCCTCAGCAATCAATGTATCCTCTTGCTTCCCATCATCAACTTTCCATGCCTCCTCAAACAGCTCATAATGTTCCTCAACAGCCACCGCCTCCCAATGCATTCATCCGTCAGCCTCCTATGCTTCCTTCTCTTGATGTTCCTCAACAGCCACTACCTCCCACTGCATTCATCCGTCAGCCTCCTATGCTTCCTTCTCATGATGTTCCTCAACAGCCACTACCTCCCACTGCATTCATTCGTCAGCCTCCTATGCTTTCTGCTCTTGATGTTCCTCAACAGCCCCTACCTCCCACTGCATTCATCCGTCAGTCTCCTATGCTTTCTGCTCTTGATGTTCCTCAACAGCCACTACCTCCCACTGCATTCATCCGTCAGCCTCCTATGCTTTTTTCTCATGATGTTCTTCAACAGCCACTACCTCCCACTGCATTCATCCGTCAGCCTCCTATGCTTTCTTCTCATGATGTTCTTCAACAGCCACTACCTCCCACTGCATTCATCCGTCAGCCTCCTATGCTTTTTTCTCATGATGTTCTTCAACAGCCACTACCTCCCACTGCATTTATCCGTCAATCTCCTATGCTTTCTGCTCTTGATGTTCCTCAACAGCCACTACCTCCCACTGCATTCACCCTTCAGCCTCCTCTGATTCTTTCTCATGATCGTCCTCAACAGCAACCATCTCCCACCACATTTAACCTTCGTCCTTCTATGTTTTTTCCTCATGATGTTCCTCAACAGAAAATGCGCTAATCTCTAACTAAAGTATACGAAAAACTTGTTATCGCCATGGATCAAATCCTCAAACAGTGTAAAAAACTCTCCAACCACTTTTATTTAATTTTCTTATTCATTTCATGTATCCACTTCTTTTTCTTTGGCTCCAGAAACATAGCCGCTACCACAATGTCCTCATCAGAGGAAGAAGGCAAGGTATCACTCATTGTAATTAACAGAACAACAATACACTCGGTTATTCTCATTGCACTGCCCTCAGGTGGCGAAGGAGAATTGTAGGGTGTGGTGGGGGAAACAAGCTCTTGGGGTGCATGTTGTATCTACGATCTCGTTGTGCGGGATCGTCACGGCAATACGATACCACGTATACGATACTATGCCGGTTTGCGAGGACCTTAATACTCCTAATATTTAGATATATTATTTTTAAATAGCAGTTTAAAGGTACTATTTGGCCGAAATTAACAGTAGATAATGTTTTTAAGAGATAATTCTTCTATGATATCAGTTTTGGTATCCACTAAGCGAGAAATAATGTTGTAATAAAAACGAAACTACAAACTAGTTTATAATTTGTGTAGTATTAACTAGTTTCCATATTATTAAGGCCAGTAACTAAGCCTACCAACATTATGGGAAAAAAGAGCATCACACTCCACCAAAAGGCATAAATGAAAGAAACATATTGTGTAGTATTCATATTTTACAGAAACATATTGTTCATCAAAAAGCATAATAATCAACTACCGATTTCCGAGACCTCAATTTAAAAGAATATATTTGCCAATAGCTCGGAATCTAGGGGCCGTCCATAAATTACGTAAAGATTTTTTGAGATGGGGTGATAAGTATTTTCTTATGTTTTCGTGGGGGTGGGCAGAATCCATCATACGTAAGAATTTTTATCAATGTTTATGGCGAGAAAAAATCTATAAAAAAAACACTTCTACAGACGCACGGTCAAAAAGTTTGCGCCTAGCGATGACACATGTCGCTGAAGCGTAGCCTATACATAATTATAAAATGTCAATTACTTATGATGTGCTACACCTAACTTTACTGCAAAAAGTATTATATACTTTCGTATCACCAAACCTTATGTCATAAAATAATATAATTTACCAAATCGTAAAAAAGAATTACTTAAGATCGGAAGGGGAGAAGGGAGAACGAAAAATCTTCCGATCCCTTACGTGGAGGGGGGGTTTGGGGGGTTGGGGGGAGGGGGACAAAATAATGAAAAAAAGCCTTTCGTAATTTATGGACAGCCCCTTATTGGTTTTATAAAAATATTTCAAGTAAAAGTTTTTTTAAATTTTAATTTTACTACAACCTTACCATAGTGAGTTATTTCGTGTCTCAAATACTTGCAGAGATAAGATTAAAATTGTAATTTCTGACTATGTAAAGTTCTCTTAAAATTATGTTCATGGGATGATTAGAAGGGTCATTTAGTTTAAAATGATAAACAATGGCCAGAACGAAATTTAATAAAAATCGTTAGAGCGAATTTCAAGATAACTTGTTTTCTCTCTTTTTTTACCTTTAATAAACCACCCTCAAATTTAGGGTAAGATATCTAACTCTTAAAATTCCCTGGGGGAACCCTATAAAAAACCCTAGATACTAAGTTTTAGCCAGATCAGTAAAATGATTTCGGCTCTAGGCCTAGATATAGACACACAAGCAGACAACATAGCAAAAAACACTTTATCAATTTTGGGAGGTTGACATTTATCAACATTTTGAGTTAGATTTTTTTACGATCACAATACTTCCCTCTTCAAGGGGTCGAGAGAAAGTAGAAATTGTCTATTTACGTATACATAAACACAAATCACTACCACACTTCAGTGGTGAAAACACATTTCTATACAGTCTTAAAATTACTTTCAGCTAAAGGCTCAATGGCACTATGGAGTAAAAAAATCACAATTTAAGAAGAAAAAAGTAGTAAATATTACATTGTCCACTTATATAAGTTTTCGAGCTCATACTGTCATAATGTCCCATTATTTGAATACTGTATTTATTTTTAACTTATCAACTATAGTTAGTCTTATGAAGAGTGTTTGGCTAGGTACAAGTTTGAGATTTTACAGACTATAACAACTAAAGTGTTTTATTGAAACATACTCCTATCTAAACCTAATATTCAAAACTCAAAAGTTTTTAACCTAAAGTTTAAGCCAAACAGTTGGTTTTGTTTGCAACACAATCACAATTAATACAACTTATAAAGCCTTACATTAGTTCAACGTTTCAAAATGGAACACGCAACAAATCTTACTTCAGATACAATAGTCTAGATTCATAGTAATATTTGCAAAACCCAGTTAAGTTATTAAATTCAAAATACTCAACTCTCCAAAATTCACTCGACGAGATTAGATTATTGGTGTAATACGTTCTTCATTTTCTGCGTCGGTTTCCCTAAACATTGAATATTCACCTTTGCAGTCCACTGCAAGTGTTTGTGGATTCTAACTTTAAGGAGGTGGTTTAGTGCAAATAGCTTATGTTTTTTGCATTGTTTAAGCCAGTGAGGGTACATTGGCCTTATTTTCCTCAATGCCTTTCCTAACATTATATGTATAATGCCTTCTTTGTGTTGCACATCAGGAAATTGTTCAATAAATGTTTCTAGGACAAGGTCCGTGATATGTGTGAACATATCTGTAGGGGATTTGAGATTCCCTAAGTCATCTTGCCCTTTGTTGAGATATGCTCTATGAAAAATTAGATAATCATGTCCTGACTCCATGTTGGCATCACACTTTGTTAATGTATTCTTGCAGAGTTTACAATGAAATTTCTGTTCTATCTTGTATGCAAGATACCCAGCAACATATCTAAGAGATAAAACAAATAAATATCGAAACTTAATTTGTGATGATAAAATAACGTTAAAGTTGTATGTGTAAAGTTTTACACTCATTAGTTTACATTTAAAGTACCATTCATTTAATAACAAATGTTAGATAATAAATAGGAAAGCAGTTTGAGATACCTATTTATTTTGTATCTCGCGTATCAAAATAATATTTATATAGCCTATAATTAGTTTACACCGTAAGGTGATATTAATACTTAAATTGACTAGACTAGACTATACTATACTAGAAAAGACTAAACTAGACTATAGCCGTATTTTATTAGCTACACTGCTACATTATAGCAATTCATAAAAGAAAGCTTGCTAACTTATAAGATAAATTAATGGAGTGTAGGGTATATAACATGTTGAATAATTTCTTCAATAAACTGTACATAATTTTATTTATATGTATGGGCCCTTTATGATTAACTAAAATTTGGAATTAATTCAACTTTTACTAACAGACAGAAGCCACTTCAGTGATCAAATGATAAGGTAGGGCTCACAAACTAACGGCCCGCGAGACAAGCTGACCGGCTCGGTTGTCTCCAATATCTTAGTATTACTATCAGGCCTGCATCCATGTACTCACACAAAATACAATAGTTTAACTTTAGTGTTTACTACGTAATTTTGAAAAACAGAAACACTTGTAACTATTTAGAACTACGCTAAATTTTTGTTTTAACTTTAAATACTTGAGTGTGGGAATTTTAATTTACACCGGGAAAATACCAGTTTTTAAATTATTACAAGTATACATTAATGATTTTAAATACATAGCATCAAATAGCTATTATAAACCTGCATTAGTGGCTATGTGGATTAAACGTCTGATTTAGTTTGCCAATGTTGGGGAGGTCAGGGTTCAAATATTCAGAGAGGTTTCTCCTAGACCAGCGGTTCCCAAACTTTCTCGACTCGCGAACCCCTTTCACAAACATCTGAGTTGCACGAACCCCCTTGTAAATATACATAGCCACGCACTTAATTTTATACCTAACTTTTATGAAATTTAGTTATTAATTGTAATAAGAATTTTTAATGCCTTTAAATTAACCTACTATACCTCGGTAAGTACTTTGGGATATCTTACCAAACATAATTAAATAATATTGAAACTACTTAATAATTATAGATTTGTTTTAAAAATTAAAACTGAAATTAAATAAGCAAAGTACTGTAGTAAATTTGTTTTTACATTTACCGTCACAATATCATCCCATTTCACATGTTTTTAAAGTGGTAATGGAAATTGCTATGTTGACATAGCTGAAATACCCTCCTTTAATCACAGAACTCCATGCCGATTTAAGTTTAAACATCTTTTAACAAGTTTTAACAGTTACTCACCTTTTCACGTGACTTAGTGAGAAGGATGCGCTTGCTTTGGATGGCACAGAGCTTTAAAGTCAGGGCATATGAAGAAAAAGATTTTTCACTCAAATATGTAGAATAAAATGGTAACAAAGCTGTAATAGCTTTATTTTCTAACAATGAGAACTTCTCCTTTAAACTTAACCAGAAAACAATGACAAAGATGTATAGCTTTTCTTTAATTCAAACTCAATAGAAATTTCAAGGAGCTGCTTTTTTCACTCACTCTTAATGTGAAGGATTTCAAAGCTGCTGTCTCTTCCAGGGCATTGCGAATCCAATTGTTATTATGGCTGGGAAATAATAGTTATTCTTTCAAGGTTTTTCCAAGTCCCTTCTCAAGTGCTCTATAACCACGTTCTTTACATTTTCGTTCAAAAAAAGCTGATTTTCTACTATGAAGTCGTGATGGGTATCAAAGCACTCCGTTTGATTGCTAATTAAATACGTTTCCTGAAAGTTAATTTTTTTATGAATGACTCGATACGGTCTTACACAGTAAAAACGTTAATATTTGACCCCTGAAGAGAGAGGTTTATACTGTTCATTTTTGAGAAAATGTCTGCCAAATAGGCCAAAGCCTCGAGCCACACATTTGATCTTGCATGCACTTTGCTTTGTGAAAGGGATGGTTGGTAAGAAAAATGAAAACTTAGTGTTTAAGTTCAAACAATCTTGTAAGAGTTCTACTTCGAGATAACCAACCACCAGACTTCAGTGTGAGACAATAAACATTTGAAATGCTTCCCATTTTCTCACAAAGCTCTGCAAAAATTCGCCATTACAGAAATATTTTGGCGAACTCTTTAGAAGATTTCGCGAGCCCCAGTTTGGGAATCACTGTCCTAGACGGTTTCTCACATTCCCTTCACTCAAATGCTGTAACATCCCTTACCCACTAGTGTGATTAAAATGTACATAGTCCAGACGGGTAGTAAGACTTGCCACAAAAACAAAAGTATAGAATATAATTATGCGAGCAAACATGTTTCTATTGGTTGTGACCCGCTTCAGTGGCTGCGTGGTCTAACGTGCTATTCTAGCAGGGAATTAGACTGCCTATGACGGGGAGATCGAGGTTCGAATCTCAGTCGGGTGTACTGAGCAAGGTTTTCCCAAAATTGGTTTCCAATCTTACTCCACGCAAATGCGGGTACATTTCCTCGAAATATAGCCTTTATTTCTCTAAAAACATAAGCGTGATTAGTACATAAACGTACAACCCAAACGGGTAGTAAGACGCGTTGCTAAAATAATCTTTTGGCTGTGGCCCGCAACACGCCTTGAGTCTAAAGCCGGGTCTCCACTTGTTGCGTATCAGCGTATCGTATCATAGGAGAAAGGAAATTGTTGCAAAAGTGATACAAAGAAACGCAACAGGCCCGTTGAGGTTGTAACATATGTGGACGGGCTACCATTTCACCGCGTTGCACGATCATTCCTGTCGAGGACGCCCGGCGGAAACCTTGTGTAGAGATTTGATTTTTGTTAGTACGGTTTTTTTCCGTTTATTTTTATGGATATATTTTTGGTCCAATGGAGTGGAGTAAGGAGGAGATCATATGGTTTATAAAAATATACCGTAAAAGTTACTTAATTTGGGACCCAAAACATCCTGATCATTTCAATAAAGTTGCGAAAACAAGATGTGTGGGAGGACAGATGTGCTCATTGCTGCAGAATAACTAGAACTGAACACTTGAGTTCGATACGTATTGTAGTCCCGTGTCCTCTGTTTTAATATGGATATGCAATGATGATACGGGGAAAAAAAATCAGACAGTGTTGCACCGTATCGTATCACTTTATGATGCGCAATGATACGCGGATACGTATTAGTGGATACCCACCTTAGGGCGTCACTCTATCAATAGACTGGACTTAAAAAACTGATAGCGCTCTCAAATTAAATATATCACAGTCAAGAGTTTTTACCATATGTGATAGAATGAGTGTTTTCAACCTTTAACGCTTCACTGGTATAATGTAAGGGCATCAGGATCTTATTGTTATAGCTACATGAAGAGGTTATTATTCTTAGAAGTGAGTAACAACATAGTTTCATCCATGGTGTCATTAGGAGATCCCTAATTCCACAGCATTTCATTTTTTGATAGAATGAATAGTTTGGGTTCCTGCACATAACTTGTTAGGCCTACACACTGGCCATCTTATGTTGTCTACATTGCTCTTTTTTGATTGATTGTTCAAGTAGGGCTTATAGAGTAGTTTTTTGATTGGTCAAAGTATTGGAACTTGTTAGAAAGAAAGGTTTGCTGATAAATAAGCTAGGTACTATTATTTATCATTCTTCCACAACTACAAAACAATATAAGTACTAAAGTACTAAATTTACCCATGTCCCCCTAGTTCTTATGATGAATACCCAACAATTACAATTATTATTTGTGTAGCCATAGTTAAATAGAGTGTGGGCCTACCTGTAAACACAAAGTTAACTGTATAATATTAAAGAATAAATTGTAGGGTGCACTACACAGACTTTCTCACTCATTTATCTATAAATAAAGATATTTGCTTAAAATTTGTAAGATATATGAAACTAAATAAAATAAATTGTTGTAAAAATCTACCAAAGAACATACATAAAATAAGATACACTGTTACAGAAACTATAACAAAGGAGGAACATCTCGGTCCATCAAAGAACTTACCAATCAATTTCTCAAAGCTATATTTAAACAATATATTTGTCTATTATTAGGAAAATATTAATATTATAAAATATGTAATTAGTAAATAGCCTAAGTATACTTAGCTTACCTGACAGAGCACGACTCTAATGTAGGATGTTTGTCAACAACTGAATTAACACAAGCTGTAGTTGTGCTGTCGTCCTCCATACCGCCACTTTCATAGGAATCTTCCAATGTTTGTTCTGCGAAAACATCTGAAGAAATAACATTTTCTTTCATGGCCTCATTTAAAGTCATTGTCTCTTCGTTATAAGGCTCACGGTTTGAAGATCGTGGAGGTTTAAGCAAATTGCTGCTCATGAATGCTTTAAGATGAGCCTTGAACTGAAGAGCAGAAAGATTAGCATTACATCCTCCTCTCTGTCTCAAAATTGAAAATAAATTTTCAATTGGATCCTGATTCAATTTCGAAGTCATAAGAAATTAAATATTTTCCAGTTTTAGTTCCGACCACAAAGAATGCTCCTGATTGAATTACCAAGGCCTGTAAAACAAAACTGTTTTGCATTTCTCCTACCCCCAACAACTTTACAGGAATCCACAAATTCAGCTGCTTCTTTCAGATTCTCTTCCACTCCGGGATTTATTTCACTTAAGGCGCGGGAGAATGGGTACAACTATGAAGCGTTTTAGAATTTAGTGCATCAAATACATTATTAATCCTCCCTGCAAATTCAGCAGTGCCCAGGGCAGTGTCTGAAATAAGTTGTTTTGTGGAAACGGCTTTTAAAATGGCAGATTCCATGGACATGACTTAAAACCTGTGTCGCATACCTGACGGCCATTTTTTGAAAATTCTTTGGTGAAACGTGTGTCTGTCTAATTCTTACTAGAGCTCTTGCTTTCGGGATTCCACCTTCCACCTGAGGGCAATAGTCATAAACTTTTTCAATATCCTTCCACGAAGCCCTGTGGTCTTCAAACTGAATGTCTTTGGAAATTAGATGATTTTTAACATTTTTGATTAGATGGGGAACATCATGAATGACGTGCACTTTTTTTTCGTTAGTAACAATGTACATGTTTTCTTCTGTTACACAAAGCTTGTTTAAAGCAGCCCTGTTATTAGAGCCTTGATCACACACAAGAGCTCGTACCCTCAATCTAACTTTATTCAAATTTTCCAAATTCTCTTCAATCATAGGCTAAAGTTAATCCTCTTAACATTAGAAGACGCAAAGTAGTAGGACACAGGAAGCTTCCATGGAATAAAGAGACAACGATCATAAACACCAAATCTTGCTTTGCAGGTGATGAACTCCGTCCTTGTGACCCAAGATCTTGAATTCCTTCAATCCTGTCGTTCTTTTGAACGTACTGTAGGAGCACTCATCTCGTCAAACATCAAAACAACTTGTTTTTCAAGAGGATCAGATATGCTCTCCACTTTCATGGCAAGTTGATGAAGTAATTTTTCGCTATCCATGCGGAAATAGAAGAAACACTCGGAAGTTTAAGTCCCATTTCTTTCAAATGCACGTACAGTGCCGGAGATTTATAATAACAAGATAACGCAAACTGTTTCTCGTCTTTAGTGTAAGAGGTATTTGCAGTATGCTGAAATTGCATTGCTAAAAATGTTGCGGCTGTAGGAGGGAATTTTTCTTTTGCCATTAGGGCCACGTCTTTTCCCGAGATTATCTGATTGGTGTTTTTTAAACCTACTTATTGAAGCTCTTTTTAAAGAAAGTAATTTTTTCTGGCTATGTATAGTTTTTCTTAGTTTGATTTTTCGTGGAGTTAGTTCAGTTTCTAGCTTACTACTCAAGAATTGTGAGGGCTTAAAGGCTTTTGTGGGGGTAATAGGTAATTGTGTTAGGTTGGAAACACCAGGTAAAAATTCACTATTGTCAAGTTTTTGAGGTGACACATTGGAGTTAAGTGACAACGCAGGAAGGTTCGGAACTGTTGCAAGATTACCATCTTCTGTGGGCACAGCTGATTTACAAATCCTATATTTGGTACTTGCATTTATAAAACAATTGGGTTTGAAATGTACCTCACATACTGATTTGTTTTTCAATTGATTGTTTGATAAATCAAGGAAGCTAATTTTATTACAATTTTGAATCCAAATATCTACTGTATCTTTCTCATTAACTGGAAATGAATAAAAGTGTCTGTTCTTGTAAGTTATCGAATTTGCATTGCAGTTTTTGTATGCACAATATCGAGGCATTGCTAATTAAAAAATTTTTTTTATACTACAACAGTTAAATTACCTTCTAAATACGGCATCGGGTTTGTAGTCTAACACTGGTATAATTAAATAAATTGTAATATTAATCACTAAAGTCGCCGAGTTTAAAACATGAACCTTCTCTACACACTTCCTATGAATAATAATATATAAAAACTGACTAAGACAATGTATATACAACCACTATTTTATAATAACACTTATTTATGATAAGTAGTACATAAAATATCCATGAAAAACACTTGACTAAAAACAACGCTGTCACTTTAATTATTCACTATATTATTATATTGTCTAATATTAGCCAACATAATTTCATCTGCCGTAAAGTCAAACTTTTTCAGCTTCTATTCATAACACATGTTTGAATATCAAAGTTCAACTCTGTAAATAAATGTACTAAATATTTTCAAATGAAGACCAATTATTTGCATTCACAAATCATTCATACACTTGAACTTGAACTTCACTCGGTCACTCCAGGAGGACTACTAGCTAGCAAATAAGTGAAAGCCCGTTATATTTTTGTTCTCAAATCATTATTTGATATTGTGTCTGTTTAACAAACGAATTGTCAAAAAATATTGTTAAGGTATTAAACTAAAATACTATTTTCGAATATATGGGGAAATTCCAAAACTAAAAGGCCCCACTGTCATAAATACTAATGAAACCGCAAGTACCTCTCAAAGAATAGTCTACAGCTTATCCCTATGTTTAAAACTTGAACAGTTGACCGAACACTCTTTGTCTGTTGTAAGGTAAAAACATAATAAAAACCCGTTTGAATGTTTGGAAATTTTTGTCAGAAACCTTTAGTGAAAGGGGGTACCACAATAATCATTTATGTATCCTACCTCATTTAAATACAAGAAATCTATCAACTTAATTTAATTAATGAAAATCAACATGACATGTTTAGGATGTGTATATATATATAAAACTAAACATTAAATAATCTTACTAATCTGTTTGGAGGTGTAACAAGAAAAAATTATCAGGGAGAGTATCTCGACTTTGATACACCACTTTCCATTTTTAATAGTATAGTGACCATAATTCAAATTACTAAAAAAAAAGCAATACTTTAGTTGTTATTAAATGGTATCTATAGTGTAATCAATAAAAAATTAAGAGTTAAAGGAGAAGTATTAAATAGTAAGGAAATCCTCTTTTGACTGACTTACAAAATCCGCACAAAAAACAGTTTTGTTTCTAAATTGAACTATCCCTTCTAAAGTGTTCAAGAGCAGCCCCACTACTTCCGTTGGGGGGAGGAGTTAGAGGGGGGGAGAGCTTGGGCACCCTCACGGAACCAGGCGGAAGATCATTTAACAATATTATCAATTAAAATGTAAAAGGATGAAATAATTGAAATCTGATTGTTGAGATATTATGTGACAGAAGAACTAGTACTTCGCTTCGGTGGTTATGTACTTTAAATTAGATAAGCGTTTGCTTTCTTCCAAAAATATACAGTAATTGATTTTGTTTTTAATTATTATTATTTATACTAAATAATTTTTTTTCATGAGGAGATTGCGCACCCCCTTCTGGATCCGACCATGAAAGGGTTCTTAAATTAAATAGATGTATTGGACATATATACCCCGATTTTTGTAAAAAAAAGGACATCTGAAAGAATTTTTTACCAGCCATAATCCTATTATAAGATATAAAAATGGCCCTTCAGACGAAATTCCTAAGAATTTAAATGTATATAAATAATTTTTTGGTTGAATTGTAACACTGCCGTAAATATATTATGAATATGTATACTAAAATTATTTACAATACTATTTTGTGAGAGTAAGAGAGGCAAGAAAGTTGATGGGACGGCCACTAATTCTGCTTTAGCGACCGCCACTACCTTTCATAAGTTAAGATACTATTTTGAGAAATCTGGATATAATTTATAAAGAATTTTTCAGATCCAGAAATTTATAAATACTTAAAGTTACCATCTTTTAAACAATACAGTAATCTTACTGGGTAACTTATTAAAATAACACAACGTTACTACTCTACCACGTCAAGGTTAGATTAAATTTGTTTAAAAAAACAACTAAAAAGTTATATGCCATGAACATAGCTATAGTTAGTTATAACACAATGTTAGTATTTAAAAAAGTATTAATATTTTTTTTGGGCTGTCAATATTTAAAAAACATAGCTATATTTTTTATGTTTAGTTCAGAATAGACACTTTAAATCAGACGTGGCATTTAGCTTCACTTTTGATTGTATTAAAATAATTTTAGTAAATGTGGCAACTGTCTTATAATGTCCTTTGTACAGTTTATTTTAGATGTATCTGGATATTTAGACACTAGAAAGTAGACTTAAGCCTGTTTCTATATACAAACCTACCATTATTATTGAGAACAGAGATGATATGTTTGCGCAGAAAAATTGTATTCATTATATTATTTTATCAGTCATAGGTTATATCTTGATCGGATATAAAACTTTGAAATTTAAACTAATATACGTTTTGTTCACAAAGGCTTATTTGAAATACATCAGATATATTATTATATCATATGATTGTATTTCTCTTTTATATAAGTGATATAACTTATTATATCCAGGTGCATTGCGCTGGGGGGGAGGGTGTTGGGGGTGTCACCCCTTCAACCCCCCCAATATTGGTTAAAAGCCTGAAAGCTGTGAATTTTGTGAGATTTGAGGTCTTGAGTTGGAAAATTCTAGGATTACTCTGTACCCCATTAATTTATATCATGAAAGTCCCTAACCACAGACTTGTACAGACAAATTTCAAATTTCAAATTTCCCAACTGTTGATCCGTACTCTTCAAAAACCCCAGCATCAAAACTCATCAAACATTGAAAGAAGATTCCTTCTGCAGTAAAATGTAGAAGGCTTAGTTAATCAAGTGGTCTAGTAGTGCCGTTATCAGTAGGCAGAGACAATGGCCGATGAGTGTATGCCGAATGAGGTATGGACACGAATCGTAAGGGAACATTAGCTGCCCATTAAGGAAATTTCACTCAGCCAGCAATGTTTGAAGTGGCAGCATTGTCAGCCAATGTTTTGTTTATGTTTTAGTGTTTTTAGTTGTGACTTTCGTGACTGCTAGACTGTCGCAGTTTTATGACTAAAATTATCATGTTGTACAGCCAATGCCTTAATTAAGGCTTTATTACATTTTTAAGGCAAAAAATGCAGGTAACGTTACGCAACATTTTATTGTTTTATTATTGAGAACTCTAAGATAAAATGAGGACATTGAGGTTAGTGTTAGTGTTTTGACTTATAAAATACACACTAATTTTTCTAGCAAGTATTCATTCTAGTTTGAATAGATCTGAGGTAACTCATTTCAATGTTTATTAAAAAGGCCTTCATGAAAGCAATTTAGGCTCAAAGCAACAATGAAGAAAGAGGAGTAACTTGGGATATCTTACATTGTTTCAGCTCTTATAATTTTTCATTTGACTAAGTAGGCTACACTAAACAAAAAAAGTTTTTTATTCCCCCTATAACTTTTTTAATTTGGGGTACATTTTTAAATTTGTTACTTGGTGTTCGATTTGCATGAAATTCCGTATAGCTATGTTTAGAATGCTGGTTTCAAATTTGTCATCAGCTATTGTATAAAATGTCAGGGGAAGCCCCTTCACCCTCACGTACTAAATTACAATACTTTTGAATAGTTTATTGACGTACCCGTATTAACATTTTAGGGCAACTTCCATGATGGTATGAAGCAGGACATTGGTAGACAGGTATCAAAATATTGTAGGAATATCGATAAATTCAATTTGTTATTGTTTTATTTTGCAGCTGAAATTTAAAAAAATAAACATGGCCAAATTGCTAATTCTTTGATAAAGTTACGAGCGAGTTCTACATCTCATGGAGCTTACTAGTTAAATATTGCGTCCAAGTGTGTTATATATATAAAAAACAAGCAGTGATTTCTAACCTGGCGATCGTGGCGTGTTTTGAGTGGGGTCACAATATTGAGGATATCGCTTTATATTTACTTTTTCAAGGATTTTAAAGATTATAGGAAGATGCGAAATTCTAATAGAAATGTAAGTGGTTAAAATGATATAAACTACCAAGTTACTGCTTAGGTTCATTCTGGCTAATCCATTCCGATAGCTTCTTGCTGACTTGGTTTACTGTGGCAGCCTTTTAATGCTGCTATATTAGATGATATAATATGATAACAGATTAATTTGAAATAAAAGATTATGTGTCTTATTTGTTTACATCTACCGTAGGATAAGGTTACATGGTCCACAGGTATAGCAACTAAAATAATCAGAAAAATACTTTTTTTTACAGTAAAACTAAAACAGACGTTGTCAGTAAGTTGCTTACAAATCTTCTACATTTAGGGAAAAGACATTTGTAAATTATGACTTAAATCAGTAATGAGATTTATGTTAACTGTATATGTACTGACTATCCAACTTTGTAGGCCTGATAGTCTTAAGTCTTAGATAATGTTTTCAATTTGATCGCTTGAGTTTTTTTGAACCAAAACTTTATAGTTTTCCTACAAACAATGATTGTGAGTGTCAAAACAAATAACACTTGTAACGGGAAAAATCCAGGATTAACAAATAAATTTAAAAATACAGTTGCCTAAAACCTCGATTCAAGGCTTGATTATCACCCCAAATTTTAAAAAAATTCTGGGAGCCTCCTCCCCCGTACCCCCTTTCCCGCCTTTCTCAACTTTGCCACTTGGACATTTTTCTAATTTCAGAATACTTTGAATATCCACTACTCCAGTCGTTAAACACTAACGTAACGGGAAGGAATAACTTCCAATGGTGAATAAATTAAGTGGGCCATTTGCTAACTTTGAAACCTGTATCTCATTTTGCCATCTGTTATTTTTTGCAATGTACTATTTTTTATTTGTAGGATATAGTCGCATAGCTGACTATCATGAATTTAGTTTATTTACCTACATCCTTCCAACATATTACTCATATTATTATAAGTAAATCTAGCCAAGTCAAGGTTGAGTAATGTAAGTCTTTGTTAGATTCGGTTTGGCTACGTTAGCTAAAGTCTTGTATTTTTAATTGGCTGGAAGATCAACAAAGCTTGTTAATTTCAATACTTTGTTTCGATAGGATTCTCTCGTATTATTTAAACTTAGTTTAATCTGTTTAAAAGTAGTCCCCAATCCCTCAAATGTAATATATTATATTCGGTTTGGGTTTAGCAAAGTTCGGATATAGTTGGTTTAGGATTAGTATGTAAGCTTATATTAACGTTTGGAGAACTTAAATATTTAAAAGTTTATGATTTTAGTTATTTTTTCAAACGATTGTTTAAGTCATTTTATTTAAATTCATACTTTTAACCTTATCTTGGTGACCTGGTGGTCTAGGTGTAAGGTGTCAGACTTCTGTGCTGAGGGTCCGGGGTTCAATCCTCGGTTCCGGCACAGATTTATCTGATTGCCAAACCCTTCCTTCACCTCTGACAAGACGTGTATTAATCACAACTTGTGAATGTGAGGAATGCCAGGCCTCTACCGTGGTTCGGATTCCACGTTAAACTGTAGGTCCTTCATTTCATCTCACAATCACCCTACCATTGCACATTAGCGTAAGTGCGTATAACCCGAACGGGTAGTAAGACGCGGTGCTAATAATAATAATAATAATAATAATAATAATAACCTTATCTTCATAGAATATATAATCACTATTTGTATGTACTGGCACTATAGTGTACTATAAATATCAACAAAGGTAACTTTGAATGAACATATTTCTAGAAAATTATGTTTATTTACAGTTTATAGAAAAATTACGAAAATAATACTTTCAAAACATATATGTATGGTTTTAAAACAATCAATATCTTATTTTAAATTAAAAATGTGATTTAATAAATATGTGCTCAAAAATTATCCCAGTTGACGAATATTCAAAGTTGGGGCACTATTGGGAGAGCACTGAGACCCACACACATATTTAGAAATCCCGGATTATTTAAGAAGTGGTTTGATATTTTTAAACATAGTTTTCAACAAAATCCTGGCAAACATTATAAGAAGGTTTCTCTGACTGGTTAGAAAGCTTGAATTTAGAGTTTAAAGTTAAAAAAAGAGACTCTTTACGTGTAAATGTGTACTTCTAAGATTGACACCTCTATGCTCTATCTAGCTTTCCTCCATCAAATAAAGTCTAATTTTGATAGGGTTACAAATTGTGGCATTGTTTTACACGATTATATATAAAATATCATATGATATTTTCTTAACTTTAGAATTAAAATCTAAACTTTTTAACTGGTCAGAACTTTCGCCCTCATTTTGGTGAAAACAATATTAAAAAATATCTAACCACTTCTTATAAAATGCTATTTCTAAACCGTCTGCAATTCTTCTCAGTGCTCCTTACAAATAATTGCAGTCACAACCAGTCCCTTAGTTAAAAAGAAAAGAAAAAAAGGCCCATTGTATTTGAAGTTTTCTTGGTAATGTGCAGTCAGAGTAAACTTATTTGTGTGGAAGGATTAGGGTATTTAAAGGCGAGAGGTGGGGTTAGGGAAGGGGGAGGCCGCTTGGTGTTACCTGAAGATTGCTCGGTGATAACCGACTGGTTGAATCGAGGAGCTCATATTTTGTATCTGCCTTCTAGTAAATTTGAGTTTAAAGTGAGTCGTTTAAAAAATGCTCACTTGATTGCGCTGTAGTCACCGGGGACCGCACCTAGCGATCCCAACGTTGAAGGAGTAAAGCCTCGAAAAGGAGCGCAACACGTTTAACCTGGCGGCTGGGGATCTGTTCTTTCCTTCTCTGTGGCCTGGGGTCATTCTTCACTCATATTTTAAGGCAGAATCTGTGATGGACGTGCATAAATTGTCAGCTACATATGAGCGATTAATTTAGCTCACGAGCTAACAGATAGCACAGCCACCTTCGACTCGGGAGTTTTTATGCTGCCAATAGTAAAATGACAGGTTGTAATTATGAACATACCATGAAGGAATAAATAGCTGATATATAATTGTTTTTAAGTATGGTTATAGCTGCATCTATAAAAAAATATATATTCTGCTGCATTATCTGATAGCTAATGATCTTAATTTATTGCTCATTTATAGTTGATGATTTCTGCACATCCATCCCTGAGTGTCAAACTATGTGTGAAGAATGACTATGGGAACAAAATAACTCCATGATATAGGCGTATTAGTCATTAGAGCATTGGCATGCTATGCCAAAGTTTCTGGGTTTGATTCTTGTGCCCAGGTGTCATTTTTCAAATAAAATATTCTGATATGATAACAAAGAGTTGACTTATCTTGTCATTTGATTGCAGAGCTGCCAGTTTAGTTTAAGAAAGTTAAAATTTCAATTTAGACAAAATTGAACATTTAATCCAGGCCACGTTTTTTTTGTCGCAATCAAATCACATAAACCTATAACATTGATTCATCATAAAAACCTATGATCATGTTCAAGATTCAAACAGTGTAAAATGCTGACAACACAAAAGTTTAATTATGGGATATTGGGGTTTTACCGTAATCACCCGCTTAAAAAGGAGACTTTAGCGAGTAGGAATACTATGCTAACGGATCTGAACTCTTTTATTGCTTTTATATTATCAATCTTTCATTAAAAAAATGTGTACTGCCTTTCTTTTCCAATAAAAATGAATCATCAGTATCCAAACCTCGTCGATATAAAACCTACCCAAATTCAGATATATATATGAGGTGGCTAAAACGAATGAACAACAGAAGGAAGGCAAGACAATACTCTGAAATGAAATCAAAATGGGATGAGACCAGTTGAATGACCAAGGATGCAATGGATAAAGCAAGTGAAGAAAGACATAAAAGAATGAGGACAAGATTGGGATATTATCCGTGAAAGTGAACTGTACAAAGATGGGACGAGATGGAGAGCACTCACTAACCACACCCGGGAAACTGGAATTGGAACAGGATGATGATTATAATGATTGTGACCCACCAAGGTTTGTAATTTAAAACAATTTTGTTATATGTAGACCAAAACTTCACAAATGTATGATTTAGTTTAATAGTGTGGGATAAATAGTATTTTCTCAAACCATAATATGTTTAAGATTATTAAGTTAGTAAAAAAATAATAGGCTAATTAAGTTAGTAAAAAAATAATAGGCTAATTAAGTTGGTAAAAAAATAATAGGCTAATTAAGTTAGTAAAAAAATAATAGGCTAATTAAGTTAGTAAAAAAATAGGCTAATTAAGTTAGTAAAAAAATAATAGGCTATGTGCATGAGTCTTAATTTTTTAGATGTATTGTATTAATGATAAATAAACTGTTCCCCCTTGAATTGAGGTTTTTCTGTATGGTAATTGATTATCATATTTGTTCCAATAACAACGTTGTAGTTTGTTATTAGTGACTTAATAAACTGCACCAGCATTGACCTGGAGAAGGTGCAGTAAATCCCAGGTCTGAGTCAGTCATGCTAGTTATGCATGTCTAACCCTGTTATTTTGACTTGCTAATTAACTCCAACACCTGTATCAATGGTCACAATGACTATACCTACACCAAGATCATTTAGTTTGTTTTGCCAGTAATGAAGAGCTCTGGGTTTGAATTCTGGACAAGTGTAGAGGGACTATTGAGGGTTGTTGGTTCCTAAATGGTTTTCCAATCCAGCTCCCACACAAATGTGGGTACACTTCCTCTAAATCTTGCCTTATTCATACCAAATCCAAAATTGTAACTAAAGGTGGATGGTTCAAATAAGTGGTAAAACATGTTGCAAAAGAATAAAAATAGTCCTAGCTTTGTGTGTCCTGTGTAGGCCTCTATTTAAAAAATATATACCTACAGTAGGCTACTACACTTACCTTTGTCATGCACTTGTTTGGGTTCTCTTCGATAAATGTTATTCGTTATAAAATCCTGCAGTGTTTTGTACCCTGAAGCTATACGATATAGTTTCTCTAGTAAAGTTTTTTCTCCAGGATGGAAAAATGTATCACTAATGGAAACCTGGAAAAAATGTACAAAATGATATTTAAAGAATGAATGTTTTACCAAACAATCAGTGACACTTGTCACTGGGTCAAGGTGATGCAGTCACACAACACTTGAAAAAGGATGGGGTAGGTGGCAGAGAATAGCAAGAAAAATATTTAAAAGAGAAAAATATGGGGAAAGGAGGAATAAAATTAAATAATTCTCCTCTGAATAGCTTCTAAAGACATTTTCTGTTCAAAAAATAGCGGGAGAGCCATTAAATAGCCTTAGCCTACTGCCTACTGCACACTTGAAAACAGATAGGGTCTACCTGAAAACTGTTTGCAAACATGCATATGATGTTGCTTTGTTAGCAAATTTTTTTTTAATGTTTTTCGGAAATAGTTTGGAATATGTTTGCAAACTGTTTGAAATAAGTTTGCCAGTTTCCTTTTTGTTTCCTAAAGAGTACAAAATATTTCTTATCATCTAATTATGTGATTCTCAGCCTGGGGGCGATTTGGGTTATCAGGGGGGCAATAAATAAGTGGGGGGCGATTTGGGGGCGATGAGTATTCAAAGGGGGAAAAATTAAAATAGTACTGTACAGTAGAAGTTGCCGGGTAGCACGAGTCACTGGCTATTCTCAGCCGGCGAGTTCACTGCACTCACCCCTCTCCACAGTCCCCACCTGTTGTTGCTCAGCGCGGCTGACTGGTGACTCAACCCCCTCCCCCTCCTGCCATCACAACACACTTGCCATTGACCTACATTCGTCTTCAGTCTTCACTAGCCTTTGTGTGCCTCACCATCAGTTTTTGTGCGTGTCTTTTCTGTTTTTGTGCGTTTGTTTTGAAGTGTAGAAGTTCATGCACAATGGATTCAAAAAAGAAGAAGTGTCGTCAATACTCAGCTGAGTATTTAAAATTCGGTTTTATCGCGTCACCGCAAAATGTGCAGTTTCCACATTGTCTTTTGTGCGATAAAACATTTACTAGTAATGAAGCCATGAAGCCTTCGCGAATGAAAGATCATTTATCAAGAGTACACAGTGATAAAGTGAGTAAAGAACTTAGTTATTTTCAACACCTCAAAGCTAAAGCTGATAAACGGCCTAATGTGAGTGAATTATTTAAAAAACGAGCAACCGATCTTGACAAAGGTCTTCTTGCTTCTTACGAGGTGTCTTTATTGATCGCTAAATGTGGTAAACCTCACACAATTGGCGAAACTCTTGTTTTACCGGCTACCAAAAAAATTGTTGAAATCATGCTAGGCGAGGGCCCTAGTAATAAGATAAGTCAATCGGTTCCTTTGAGCAACAATACTGTTTCCAGGCGAATTGACGAAATGGCCACGGACGTTGAATCCAAACTCACCAATTTGTTGAAAAAAAGTAAATTTGCATTGCAGATTGATGAATCAACTGTGATTGATAACAAAGCAATTTTATTAGCTTATGTGAGGTTTATCAATGAACAAAAGGAAATTACCGAGGAAATGTTGTTTGCTAGAACTTTGATCACTGATACGAAGGGATCGTCGATTTTTAAAGTGGTGCAAGATTATTTTGAGGAAAAAGAGATTCCCCTAACAAACGTGAGCGCTTGCGCAACAGACGGTGCTCCTGCCATGTCAGGTCGTCATGCTGGGTTTCTAGCCCACCTTAAGAAAGAAGTGCCAGAGGTCATCACTATTCACTGTGTCATTCATCGTCAACACTTAGCTGCGAAAAAATTGAGTGGTGTCCTGCATGAAACCCTACAACTGGTTATTACTGGTGTCAACAAGATTAAAGCTAATTCCCTCAATGACCGTCTGTTCCGACAACTTTGCCATGAAAATGATGAGGAATTCGAACGCTTGCTTCTACATACGGCCGTGAGGTGGCTTTCCAAAGGAAACTGTTTGCGCCGTTTCTTCGAATTATTTGACATGGTTACTGAGTTTCTCGACACGTCTGATCCTGTTTTAAGTGAGAATTTGAAGCAACGCAAGTTGGAACTTGCGTACCTTACAGATATTTTTGAAAAAATGAACGAAGTCAATATAAGGCTTCAAGGAAACAAGATGAACCTTATCAAGGCCAAAGGAATTATTTCATCATTCATCGCCAAGTTTGATATTCACAAGGTAAATATTGGCCGTAAAGAGCTGATTCAGTTTCCGACCCTTAAAAAGTGTTCAGTGTCGGATAACGAGACTCCTGAACTCCTAGAAGACAAAATCCTAGTTTTTACTGATCACCTTGACCAGTTAAAAACTGACATGGAATCAAGATTTGAAGATTTGACCAAGTTACAAATTCCGGATTGGATTCTAGATCCATTCTCATTTGAAGCTGTGGATAAGCTTGATAACTCTTTGCAGACAGAGTTTCTAGATCTGAAGTATGACTTTGAGGCGAAAATCATTTTCAAGCTGAGCGGTTACGAGTTAGTCTGGGTGAAGCTTATGGACACTTATCCACTACTGTGGGGAAAAACTGAAAAAGGATTTAGTTCTGTTGTCCAGCTCCTCACAAAACAAAGAAATAAGTTGGACATTAGCCTCAAAGGAGACTTGCGCCTGAACTTGACGAACATAAAGCCGGATATTCAAGCTTTAACTGAAATCCACCAAGCACAAGGCAGCCATTGAAAAGGTAAAATAAAACAATAACAAAGTGTTCAAACTTTCATTTATTTTTTCAAATTCTAACTGTCAACTTTCTTAATTTTTTCCAAATTCCAATTTATAAATGAAAACATGTACTCCTGTTTTTTAAATGTAAGTCAATGATCTTAGTTAATTATTTCACTTCTTTGTTCTTAAAAAAAAATCTGTAAAAATTGTACATTTAAATTTTTTTTCTATTTTATTTAACAGTGACAGGATAAAACTGCTCTGGTTGTTTTTATATACGGTAATAAAATTGTTTAAAATAATAAAACTGCTTTATTATTTACACTTTACTTCAAATTAAAATTAGGCATACAATGAAAATTAAAAGGCGGTGATAGGTGTTAGTCAACCTCCAGAAAGGGGAGATGGGCCACAAAAGGTTGGGAACCACTGATATAATTCAAATGGGTTACAAGAAACAAAGTTTGTGTGTTTGGGTGTGTTTGCAAACATTGTCGACAACAAGAAGAGTGGGCCAGTCTGACCTGCTGTTCACCCAGAGCACATCAGTTTCCTTTTTTCTTTTTTAAAATTTAGTTCTAGTTTGTCATGTTGTTGACAACTTAAAATATTCTTAAAGTGATAGAAATAGTTCATACCAATACACTACTGTGGAATGTGTGTGACATGTGAAAAATATAAAAATTGGGTCAAAAAAATTCAATATTTTTAATTAAATTGTTTTAAGTTGTGATGAAGTTGAAAATAGGCTAGTAAAGACCAGTCTTTATGTGCAGTGTTGTAGCGAGCATAGAAATTAGAGTACTTAAAAATGAAAAAAAATAGGTGGGAAACTGTGTTTGTTTAATCATTGATATCTGAACGTGAGACAATGTTTAACTTTTTGTAAACAATATTAAAACAATGCTTCTCCATGTTTGTAAACTGTTCCTATGTTTGTGAGAAGCAGGAGATATTATAGAATTAGAAATATCAAGAAACAGTTTCTTAACAAAGTTTAGATTTGCGTGCCACCGAACAATGGAAAAAATAACAGCTTAGCAAAATATTTACAGTGACAGGTTTTAATTTACAAATCAAATTATCATTAGTAGGCCTAAATTTAAACTTTATATAAACACAAGCTTAACTGTAGAGTAAAATGAAAAACATAATATGACTTAATAGTCTCTCCTAAATTTAAATGTAGCTAAATCTTGAATTTACAATTTTGTTATGGTAACTTTTTATAACAAAAATCAGTTGGTTAATGTTAACTAGTTTAAGGGGGCTTTCAACTAGTAAGCACCTTAAGGGTCGATTACACAGGGTGAGATTACAAGCTACTCACCAGCGAATTTACTCGCTACTATTAAACTTTCCGAATGTAATCGCACCAGTTGGTTAACTTGCCTCTCGCTCACCCCCTCCCCCTCTCCAGTGGGTAAAGTTGAAGACCGGGCGATTTTACACTCTACTTGCTAGCTAGTTTGCCCTCTGGCTTGTAAAATTGCCGTGTTTAATAAGTGGAGATAGTAAATAGTAGTATCTGAAATGTCTAGAGAAGTGGTTCATGCGGGAATTGTTTGTTGTTGCCCTTATAATATGAAACATACCTAATGAGGAGCTGGAAAAGAAAAATAGAAAAACAAGAAGAATGTGGGTAAGGAACTGGATATCAAACAGGAAAATATGGTGCATCCAATACCTTACTGAAAGAAATGAAGGATGAAGACCCTGTATCTTACAGGAATATTTCAAGAATCAAGTGACCAGTTCAATGATTTAATGCAAATGATCGATGGACTTCGTTCAACCCCTTGAGCAATCCTTTTTCAAGCTCTTCACACATGTTTTTAAAAACCACATCTTTAAGAGTCACATTGATATAGTCACGATGTTTGATCTTCCCCAGCAAAGGATATTGTTTATAAATTTGCAAAAAAAAGTCCACAATAATGTTGCTGTTTGACTTCATTCCAGACATTTGATTAACAACGAAAACAACCTGCCAGAAAAATCTCTACTGAGCGAGTGAGTGAGTTTGGTAGCTCAGTGTAATCGACACTCGCTGAGCTTGTTGAAACAAGCTCACTAGAGCAAGCACGAGTTTACAAGCCAGCAAGTAGCTAGTAAACTCGCCCTGTGTAATTGAGCCTTTAGAGGGGGGGGTTTGAGCTTTGCTTATTTTTCTTGACAAGAGAGGAGGGAGGTTTAGAACCATTTTATTTACATAAGACAGAGCAGAAGGGCTAGAATGGCACAGTGACCCAGCCACACCAAATGAACATATTATAATTAAAAATGTCAAGACGTGGATTCAAGGACCTTGGCCATTGAGTTAAAAGTGGCTAAGAGTTTTTTATAGCTATAATTATTGATATATTTACTAATAATACTTTTTTATTTAATTTCAATTAAATTTAAATTAATTAGATATATTTAAAAAAATTTAATTATTGTTTAATACAATAAATTTTAATTCGTTTTACAAGTGTGTCATTGTAAATTTTTAATACCATTAATTTATAAGGGGCCTACAAGGCAGAGATCAAGGCCAAGAAAGGTGATAGAATTGGATGGAGGAGAGTTGAAAGAAGCAAAGGGCATAAATTATCTTGGGTGTGATTGAGGCAAAAGGGGGCAGCAGAGAAGATATTGCTAGACAAAGGCAGCAGGGAGAGGTTTTCTACAGTTGTGTAAAAGACCTACTATGGAAAAGTGAAGTGACCCTGAAGTGTAAGGAAGTGTTGTATAGAGAATACTTCATACCCATAGTTACGTATGCAGCAGCAACTTGGACTTTGGATAAAAGATAAATGAGGAAAGTGAAAGCCATGGGTATGAAGTTTTTAAGGAGCATGCTAGTTGTCACCAGAAGAGATAGGTTTGGGAATGAAGATGTAAGGTCAAGAGTTGGGGTACATGAGATAGTTGAAGCAAGGATGAGATGGTATGGACATGTAATGAGGATGGAAGGAGAGAGGATTCCAAGAAGATTAATGGGTATGAAGTATGTAGGGAAGTGGCCGCAAGGGAGACCAAGGAAGAGATGGGAGGACTAGATAGCAGCAAGTGTGCAAGTCAGAGGAGGAGAGTGCAGTAGGAAGAAGGGTGGAAGGAGTGAGGGAGATGAATGCAATTTACTAAATTGATGTGCCCACAGGCTGGAAACTGTTCATGATGATGATGATGATGAACAGCTCTACATTAATAATTACAAACAATTTATAAATAGCATAAAAAATTATGGTTATTTCTGGAACAAATTACAAAAAAAAAGTCAACAAATATTATATACTGTAAGAGGTGTGTGGGGAAGGGGGGGGAGGGGGGGGGGAAGCATTTGCTTATTTTTGGTTAAAAAGGTGGGAGGGTGTCCAAAATGGCCGAAAATGTGCTTACATAATACTTGAACACACTTGTGTTCCTTAAAGTCAGTTTATATCAAGTGAAATTAGAATAACTTAGCATCCTATGGGTTTATAAAAATACTTTTTAGAACAATGTGGCAAACAACAAACGAAAAAACATAAATAAGACAAGCTAGATTGATTTGTGGTTTTTAAAATGTGAAAGGTGAATTTTCCAAATGCTGACAGTGTTTCAAATCCTGACACTTTTGCACCAATTTCCTAATATTACTTAAGAGTTGGAGTATAGGCTACATATTTTTAAAATCCCGCCATATTTATGTTCTTTGCCTATTTTTCTTTTACACCAGCAGTGCTGTTAAGTTTGTTCATTGGGCTGACAATTAACTGAATTAGTAGTCTGTAGCAGTTTCATCCAGTTTACCTAATGACACAAGATTCTTAGCATTTCTGGTAGCCCTAAGCAAGTGACTTTAGATTAAGATTTTAGAGTAGGCCTAGGCCTACTAAATAATAATTTCACAAGTTTAATTTTGTTTTAATTGATTAATAATTAAATAGTGTTTGTTTTAAAATTATTTTAAGGGATTTTAACTTCAACTAATTTTATCATCTGTAATGTCAGGCTTAGGTGCATTAAACCACTGCTGTTCCTAGAGCAAACACAGTGTCAGAGGCTTAGGTATATGGCATGATTTTTCAAAGATACAAAAAAACATTATAAACTATACATCAAAATGTTAGATGTGTTTTTTTTTAGTTAAATTAAATTGGAGTGTTTAGAACCTAAAGATAACATGGGTGTCAGGCTAAAGGACTCTAAAGTCAGCTTTAGGATAAGTTCTTGGCAAAAGTAGCCTACTAAATAACCAAATGAATTTAAAAGGTTTGAATCCAAAGGAAAATTGCATTTTCAGGTCACTATGCCATAAAAGAAAAGGGATTTTTTTAATACTCCCCTCAGCAAAAACATTATTGTGTAATGCCATACTTGCAGTTGAGAAGGGTACCTACTCCTATTGCAACTGCTGCGCATTTGGAATACCAAGAATAACTCATATATAAAGTAGAGGGAACGAATCCAAAAGTGTACAAAATGGCAAGAGAAATAATATTAAACAAAAAAGAAGAGGATATATTAGTTAAGTGGATTTTACATGTAGCTGCAGCAGGATTTCCAGTTACCAAAGCTCAACTATTATAAAGTGTAGCAGCTTTAATGAAAATATTAAATAAGCCTAAAGAAAAATGTAGTCCAGGGAATAAATGGCATGATCTTTTCAGGCATCCAGAATTTTCATTGAAAGTTTCTAAACACCCGAGTCCAGCAAGGGCTGCTATCACAGAGGAAAATAGAGTATGTGGTTTAGTGAAGTGAAGGATTACATAGAGAGGGAAAATCTGACAGATGTATCACAAGATCCAAGTCGTGTATTTAATGCTGATGAAACAGCACTATTTTTAACACCAAAAGAGAACAAAGTTCTTGTTAAAAAGAGTACAAAAGCAGTTTATACTGTTTTGGGAAATGATGAAAAGGAGTGTTTAGCTGTTCTTATGGCAGCTAGTGGTGCAGGTTCAGTTCTTCCACCCATGACCATCCATCCTTACGATCATATTCCTTATACAGTGACAAAAGTAATTCCAGATACATGGGTAACTGGGAAATCAGAATCAGGTTGGATGACTGGTCAATTGTTCGAGTCTGTAGCTAATATTTTACACCCAAGATTAAAATAGAGAATTCTGTTACTCTTCCAGTAGTAGTATTTTTGTGGATGGTCACAAGTCTCATAGGCCTTCCATTTGAGTGAATTTTGCTCAAAAAATAAAATAGAGCTTATTGCATTGTATCCAAACTCTACTCATCTAATTCAGCCATTGGATGTTGCAGCCTTTCGTTCCCTCAAATCTGAATGGAGGAAAGGAGTCCATAATTGGAAGTTAGAACATGGAGGGGGAAAAACTAAAGAAAGAAGATTTTGTTCCTCTATTAGAGAATACTATGAAAATTGCCTTTAAGGATGACACAATCAAGAATGGCTTTAAAACGAGTGGGTTGCTTCACTTAAATCCAAATTAAATGGATTTCAGCAAACTTATAAAGAAAGTTATTAATAATATTGAAACTCCTAATGAAGTGAAGGAATTAAAAAATCTGAATTACCTGGAGATGAAAATTGATCGTGAAAAACTAAACATATTTAAAACAAATAATATATCAGAAATCCTAATTGAAGATATCCCCTTATTCAAATTGTGGCAAGAAACTTATCAAGATGTATATCAAAAAGGAAATGTTGAACTAGCTGTTGATGAGGTTATTGAACTTGAATTGCCAGTAATAAATGAAGATTTATTAACAGCTCAAATTGATATAACTAACTTGCCCATGTTTCCAGACTTTGTGAATAATGAGGAACTAGAAAATAATAGTTATAATACTAATGCTAAGAGTTGTGAGACATGATATCCCAACATGAAAAGCCCTGAAGAGACGAACATGTTTGTTTAAACAATAGGAGCATTGATGGTGTTCTCCAGATAGAAAAGAAATCTTAATAATATTATAATGAAGGCATAAGTTCTTCACTTCCTCATACTATTATACTTTTATTACTATTATTATTAAAGATTCTTAATTTGTACTTATAATCTACCTAATTAAACCTACTATTTTGCTCAAACATTGACAGTTTCTTGATACTATCTGCTTAAAGAACAAAAATGTTAAGTTTGGGAGCATGTAGTAATGTTGAGTGTCAGCTTCAGGTGAAATTGTAAATTTCAAATTTATTAATCAAAAAGGTATTACATTTATTTTCACACAATTAAAAAAAAATTGCAAACAAGGAAGTATAAAAGAAACAATGGTATAAACATTGACATTCAAAATCAATTATTATGTATGTACAAGGTTACAAAGGCAAACAATGGCCTTAAAGTGTCAAGCTTTTACCTTATTTTAAAGGTTATAAAACCATCACAAAATAATAAATCTATGTCAATAACATATAATAAAAGTTAATGGTGTTTTAGAAAGGCTGTGAAAAATTCTTGAATAACCCCTAACACACTTTAGTATCCCTTAGCCCAATAGAGAAAATATATTTAGTGTATATAAGCTACCCATACTTACCAAACAATTTTCTGGTGCAAAACTACCTGGGCAGCCAGACAATGCAACAATAACCTCATGTATCATTTTTGTTTTTGGTGGATAGAAAAAAAACACAAAATATTAAAGTTAAAGGTTTTGTTTTCGTTGCTATTAATTTTACAGGTAGGTGTACCGATAACGTTTGGGGTTTTAGTGCCTTATTAATTACTTGTCGTGGCCGCCTTTCTCATTTTTTATGTGACTAATTTACAGGTTTATCATACCTAAATTAAAACCCAGATTAATTTTTACTGCTTTTGCAAGAAATGAGACATGATCAAGTAAAACTGAATGTTTAATGTACCGGTACGGTACCAACGACAACCAATCATAACAAGTGGCTCGGTCGGCCATCTCCTATTGGAGGACTTTCCTTATTCTAGTTACTCTCCCAACCACGGCTAGCGTTGCTATTGTGTTGATTGATTCGACTCATTGATCTCTATACTATAACTGGATGGACATCTGTGGCTGAAATTTTCGAGCTGTCGTCTGCATACAATTGGGTAAGAG